>APFE030257316.1:164494-246994 GCA_000404065.3 Pinus taeda
CATAGTCTAAAAATAGACTTGCGCCAAAAATAGCCTGCGGGCCCACTTAGTGAAGGCGACTCTTTTCACTAAGCTTCATCATCTTGTTGCAATCTCAACAGCTACCTGGGGGTTTTTGGATGATTTGAATCCATTTGTGACCTATGTTTTTTGTTTTGAGCAATATAGATGACCTTTTTGCAAGTTTAAGGCTAAGGGATGTATGGATCAAACAAATATTGGTATCAGATCTTGAGGGTGTTGAGCATGAATAAGACCTTGTAGGGGTTTCTTCACCTTCATAATTCATTTGCAACACCTAGTACTTGCAGAGTTAAGCTCTTGGACATTTTTCTCTCTATGTCAAGTTGAGGGAAGCTTGGATTATGTCCTTCTTTTTGCATGTATGCTCTTTTTCAGATGAGGTATAGGGTATTTGCAGAAGACTCCTTGTATTGTTGTAGTTTACATGGTGATTGCAGGTTGTCATGTTGTTTTTATGTGAGAGTTCTCTGCAGAAGAACATTTCCTTGAAGGGGAAATAGCCACATAGTCATCAACATACTTTATGTACTTCATTTTTACACTGAAATATGAGTGGTCTAGTCATGTTGACAGACCCAGAGATGTAGGCCAGGAGGGGTGAACTCTGTCATCAAAACTTGTGTTTCTCTTTTCTATGTCTACATGAATTATATGTGTTATGTTCATTATGATTAACTTGCACATGAGAACTAATTCATGCTTGTAGTGACACTAAACAAACATGTTGCTTATGAAGACCCATTTTCATGCTTGCAAATCATCAACACGGTCCTAGTTTTTGTTTCATTTGATTTTGGAAAGAGATATAGAAATCACCTATTCCACTTTCAGATCACTTAGGTCCCAAAAGCACAACTTTGGGTCCAAAACCCCAAATTTTGGTAAATTGCCCAATCAACTAACTTTAGGTGGGTTTCCTTCTCTCTGATATACCTTCCAAGCTACCCAAAATTCCAACACATTGACTATATAGTTAAGTTTTTTAGGACATCCAAAGAAGTAAGATAATAGCTAAAATGCCTTTGATAATAATGCTTTGATAGCTAACTCAACATGGTAGGGAAAACGCCTATGACGGTAATGGTTTAAGGGCCAACTCAACACAAGGAAAACTATAATGTCGTAGAAGCAATGTAGCTCTAGTGCTTTCTTACCAACTTGAAAGTTATAACCTTATGGAGGTAGTTTAGGTTTAGTGATTTGTCCCTAATTTATAAGATTCTTAGGATGAGCTTTATTATAAAAGTGCATCTTTTCTCTTTTGGTAGGTCTTTAACATGTTGTAAAACTCTAAAGTGGAACTTGTCCAACTATTTTAACTAAATGATATTAAAAACTAAGTAAAACTTAATTTTGGATAACAATTCTCATGTAGATATCACAAGTAAAGAGACTTCTAATGTTATAAGAAAAACTACCTTAGTAGGATTGCACATAAATGATGGTTTTGCTGGAAATACTGAGAGGGGGGGTGAATCAGTATTCCTTAGCAATTAACACTTTTAAATCTTTTCATAGCATTAGTTAATCTTCAATTATTATTGATGTTTATGTAGTAATAACAATAAATGAACACAATAGACATAAGAATTTTAGGTGGAAAACTCCCTTCGGGTCAAAAACCACCAAACACTTTTCTAATAAATTCTTTAATCTTTAGTCCCAACTGAAATCAAAGCAACAACTTCCTAGAATTATCAAAAAGCATTCTTCATCATCTCCCACTAGAAGGATGCCCCAATGCCTTGGTTTCTTCAGTAGTCAACTGAATGGATGCCCCAACATCCTAGACCAATCTACCACCCTGAAGTGTTCACAGGTTCCAACCTGCAGGTGACTTCATGCACCAGCGTAGCACCTCCCTGCCACCCTATAATGATTGAAATGAGACAAGAATGTGGATTCCCATACCAGGGACAATGATCCACGATACAATATGACTTACAATGATTTTGACAGAATACCCAATCACATTATGACTTGCAATCCAACCATGACATCATCCCAACAAAGACTCCTATACTTCCCAATAATGACTTTTCAACTCTAGGCAGATTGACTCTTTTACAATAATGATTCTTCCAATGATGACACTTTTACAAATGACTCTTTTACAACTTTACAATGATGACTCTTGGTCTTGACGCTTCTTCACAATATACAGATGGTTGTCATGTCATCAAAGGATGTCCTGTTGTAAAGCTTCCTTTGATTTGATACTTCTGCTCTTGAATTGTTGCTTGAAGTTGTACTTGAATCTTCTTCTGCCTGCATGCAAAATTTGCCTGACGAAACCAATCCCAAAACAAAGCAAAATACCCCTCAACTTATCTCTACCTCCAAAACACATGTAAGTGCATAATAATGAATACATACACATTAAAATTACAATGCGTACCTGAAGTGTGCTTGTCACTTTTGTTGTTGACTTGTTGCAGCAGTAGACAAAGACTCCCACTCTTGATATAGTCCTGGACTCTATGCAAGACTATATCCAAAACTGACCTAAAGATATATACAATAAAAATTGATGATAGACCCTAGACTTGTGATGCACCAAGTTCTAAGTACAACAACAAATACCATTCTATAAACTATGACAAGACAAGTAACATGAACTTACAACATCATATAGATTTAGCAAACTTGGTGTAGCATCAAGAATATGTAGCATAAAATGTGTGGTATCAAGTATAGGACATCCAAAAAACTAATTGTGACATATAGAGACATAGAGATATAACCGAGACACTGTATATACTTACGTTGTTCTGCAAAAAATTATGTCAGAGATGATACTCAAAATTCAAATGTAAACACTAATCATACATACCTTGCTGTAGGAGACTTACCCTTGACTGTTGATGTGTGGTCCTTACTGTAGTGATCCTTGAATGCATGTTTCTTCTTGCCTTCGAGGAGCTCGATATTGAATCTGTTGTATCTATGTCGAATCTCCAAGCTCTGAATTTCGTCCTATGATAGCCCTCTGAGTCCTCTTTCCAACCCCACATGTTTGATTAAGATTGGATTCTTCAAGAAAGAGTTATGCCCAATCTCCCATGATGACGTGATTATAGATTAGTTCAGTAGAACGAACTTGTACGAAGTGTCACGTGTCACTGTTGCGACTTTCGGCCCTAAAAACATTACTCAAAAAACTACAATCCGTCCTCTTTTTGCGACTATTCACGAAATTTGAACCCAATTCTCATAGAGAAAGTTATGACGTTTTTTCCAATGTCACCTATTTGACATGGAATTCAGGAGCCTACAAAAACCCTAACTTCCTTAGATCATATCTCCGAAAATATAGCGAACCAAGATTTAAAATTTGGTCATGATGTTCATCAAGATTTTGGCTCAAATGGGTTTTAGTTTCAACTTTTGAAAAAAAAATTATAGCGAAAATTCCACAATGACCTGTTTGAAGCCACAAAATCCCAACTAGAGGAGGATATGATGGTCACTATTTATATGAATGTCTTGAGTTGAGAGGGTCCTCAACAAGTGAACGTTTGAGGGATTTTAGAAAAAAAAAACATGATTAATTATTGAATATTCAATGACTACAACCAATTATGAGTGCCATGCCACAACTCTATAGGGTTTTAGCCCATTAACTGGGGTTACTAACTACAAACACGAATATCTTTCAAACCGTGAAGAATTATGTGGCGTGCCATATATCAACGGAAACATCTCGACGAGTAGAATCCATTTAGAAGATCCTTGACTCAGAATAGATTAAGTTGTCAAGTCAAAATTCCCATGCACGATCTTGGTTTCCTTGGTGCTGCTTGGGTTGAAATCAATGACAACCACTGATCAACAGGTTTGACATACCCACAAAGTTAAATAAGATTTGATATATATAACTCTAACCATATCTCATGCTATTTCCCTTACAACAATAATAAGTAAATCCTTATTCAAATTGTTATTATATTGTGAATAAGTCACATGAAATACTTAGTTATCAATAACAATTAAGTTTTTATTGAATTTGTTATCATATCCCTACTCTTGAAATTAAAGTTATAAATAAGTTTCTTTGATGACATGAAATAGTTAGCTCTTATTAATGCCTTTATCATATCCATAGTCTTAAAAATATAATTGCTAGCATGAATGATGTGAAAATTTTGGTATAGATTCCACATTTCATGATCCCGTATTATTGAGGATACCAAAACATACAAATGATCCATATTCTTATTATCATATATTATTGTAGGTGTATTTTGTTAATTATTTTTTTTTGATTCAATTTCAAAATTTTAAATTAAAAATATAATTAAATTGAATTATATATATATATAAATTTTAAGAGGCATCTAAAAGCCTCTTCCAAACTCTGAGTGAAGTATTCTATTACTTAAAGGAAGGTGAAAAAGAAATAAGTGTTAATAAGAAGGTGAAAAGAAATAAAAATGTTAATAAAATTAGAATGTCACCATCACTTTCACATCAACATTTAATAAAAAAATACAGTGATATAAAAAAAAATAAAAGAAAGAAATTAAAATATTATAAAAAGTGGTTAATTTAAATTGAAAATTAAAAATATTTTTATATGATAATTAATTAAAAAGAAATAATATCTAAAGGAAAAATTGGTTTTTATAAACTTTAAATGGAAACATATATTAAACAATTTTGAAAATTAGTGAGTTAAAGAATTTGTTTATCTTATAATACTAAAAAATTTGAAATAAATAAATATAATATTATGAAATTTTAATTTCAAAATATTGACAATAATATCAACTTCTATAATAAACAAAATATTTTTTGAAAATTAATCTCTTAAAAATTAATTAAATAGAAACAAAATACCATCTATACAATATAAATAAAATTAAAAAATAATTTTCCATTTTTTTTTTTTGTTGTAAATTGGACTAATTCTATTAATAAAAAATATGGTACAAGAAGATACATTCGAGAGAGACAGAAAACCAGCAACCGGAAATGATAGGACTATCAACCTCGGTTCTGGAAAATATGTGAAACAAAGAAGAAGCTACAACATATGGCTGGATACAATAGAAGTCTGACTTCTACCCCGAATGGGTAGAAGCTTCAATACGAAGCTTTTTCCCTTTCCTTTTTTTGACTTCGACCCAACTGTCGTGGGGTGAATGAGCAATAGTCACTTGAAAACTGGGGTTCTCCGCAGGGGAGCCCTCCTTTTCTGAATCTGAGGATGTCAAGTGGACGCGTTTTTGAGCGGTAGCTATGTTGGAGTACTGTGTCGGATCATCGGTGGAAGGGACCAAAGGATGAGGGGCTTGATCCATTTCCGCATCGCTGCTTTCATTTTCAGAGCTGGAGGAATTAGAATCCACGCCTGGAGGTGGAGAGCAAGGAGCCCATCGTTTGGACTTGGGCTTGGAGAGTTTATCCTTTGTCTTTTTTGCCGGGCGAGATGGGCAGGTGTTTTGCAAATGCCCTGATTGGTGGCAATGGCGGCAGCAGAATATAGTGTTTTCGTAATCCAGTGTCTGGGACCAAACAAAGTCGTTTATCTTGAGATTGATTTGGTTTGGAAGTCCTTTGCTCAAATCTAACTCCACACATATTCTGGCATATGAGTAGAGACGTTTGGATTCTCGCCAGTAGTCTCCCATCATGAAACTGCCCAAGGTGTTGCCTATAGCTCTGTAAACGTGAGTATGCCATAAGTGGGCTGGTAAGTTTGGAAGCCTGATCCATACAGGGGTCTTGGTAATGACTGCAGTAGCTGCGTCAAAATCTGGGAACCAAGGAGTCAAGAAGAGCCCCGCAGTTCCCATGAACCAAGGGCCTTCTGCTAATTCCTTTTCGTAATGCTTACTATTATCAAATAAGACAATGAAGTAACCTTTTGAACAGAAACTGACCTTACAATGATGAGTCCACTTTGCATGGATCCATGCATAGAGATCCTGAGATCGCGGCTACAGTCCATTGAATCTGCAAATAATGGCTCTTTCTGCAAATTCTTGAAGTTGGGTTGCAAGTTCTTCATGGTTGAGTTCAACAGAGGGAACTTCTTCTATCTTATCAACCAAAAAGGGCTTAGGTTTAAGGGTCTCTGAGGGTTTGGGGATCTCAGAGTGTACAACATCTTTGAATGAGAAGGGACGAGCAGAGGATGCCTGACCCGCTGCACCTCCTCTTAGACGAAGGGTTACCACCACAGAGTTGTTCCTAGTAATGCTGTAAGAAGAGAGGGGAAGAAGGTCTTCAAGTTGTTTACCTTGAAAGAGAAGTCTCTGAAGGCATGAAGGGATCCTGATCCGCCGTTCTAGATCCAATTTAAGATCCAGCACCAGATCTGAAGAACTGACCCATTGCAAGATGGTTCTGCCTGTAGGCTGGGAAATTTGGATCTGAAAAGAGTCAAGGAAGTGCCTAGACCCAGTGCCAGGGCTTCTTGTACTTCCGAGAGCAGATCTGCCATGGCAATTTTCCATCTGGGGTATCAGACCCACAAGATCATGGCGGAGCTGTCTATTGAGAGCCCGATCTGATTGTTCAATGGCGGATCTGGGGTTTTTAAACAAGATCAGATCATCGTCCCTAGTCATCCCGGATTTCCGTGAAATTCCTGCAGGGAAGTTCACGAGATCCATTCCCACCAACGCTACTTCCAGCTGCTCTTTGCCCACAAATCCACGCACAACGGCGGTGGTGTCCATATCGCTGCTATCTGCATTGACTCCAGGGGTATTGACTGAGACCAGCGGATTGATTTTCCTGAGCATGGAAAGGGGTTGTCCGATGCCGCCTACAGCTCCGAGGACAGCCACCTTGAATCCAGCCGCCCCCGCCTTTCGATCTGCAATCAATGCACTCGATTACTCCTTCATTCTGCAACTGTGAATACCCTGAATGGACGAGTTGAGCAGCAAACCGAGAGATACGATCTTTGGTCCCTCGTTTCTTAAGACCCAAAAGAAGGCGACCACCCTTATTCACGATAGCGAGAGTTAAGAGCTTTAGAAATGTTGATGGCGCCGACCGATGGCATTTTGTTGCTGCTGCTCCCCCTGCCGCCATATCTCAACTCTGAGGGTTTTACTTTTTAGTTTTGATGTTGAGTATGAAGAAGACCATGAAATTCTTGACCAAGACTCCTTCAGCATTTTCAATCAAAAAATAATATTTTCCATTATTTTATATTATAAAAACAATAATTCAAAAATATTTATAATAATATCTACTTTTACCATAAACAAAACGAAACCTCTTTTAAAAAAAATGAAAAATTGCAGTCTTTTAACATTAAAAAACAATTTATACATATACTAAATTTTAATTTTAAAACATTTATAACAATATCAACTTTTATAATAAACTAAAATAAATGTGATGGTAATAAAGAAAAGAAAATAACAACATTCTTTCTTATTTACATAAACAATAATTGTTTGCCATTTGGTCACCTTTATTGTAGTGCTAATAATTAATAGTAATAATAATTTTTTAAAATTACTGTGAAATTTAAGACTAAATTAATTAATTAATTCAAATAAATATAATTAAATATTTTGAAAAGAAAAAAGATATTTAAAAAAAAAGACATCACCTTGCCCAAAAAAGAGAGAACAAGTATTGGGAAATCGCATAAGCCGCAGCAATTTTTCCAAAATAGCAAACAGTTAAAAGTAGAGTGAAACCCGATACTGTATTTAAAATAAATTGATCAGCTGTTCTGTCACAGTTGAAATTACAGTAAAACTTGACACTCCATTGATTAATGCTTATTCAATACTGATTTGACAGGTTAATACTGAAATTAATACTGATTTGACAGGTTAATACTGAAATTAATACTGATTTCAGTCAAATCCAAATCCAACGAATGACTCATTCAAAGCCTCCGCCTACCTGTCTTTCATATTCCACGCGAGCTCGGTCAGTCAATACAAATATGAAACAGGAGAATTTCCACACACAAAGTGCGAAAAGCTTATTCAACTTCCCAGAACAATTTCCTTGGAGTTGTGACATACCTAATAATATAAACTGATTGGGTCCTCTCCTTCTGTGCCGTTGTTACTGTATAATGTAAGCTCAGCACAGAAGCAAAGGAGGGAACTTTAACTTTACCGCATAAAAGCCGGCAACCCGTACATTATAACACGCGGGGTTTGTATTATACGCCTTTTCTCAGCACACAAAAATTGAAGCAGTGACTTTGTTGAACCTCGAACGCGTGGAGCGGTTCTTCGTGCTCTTGCTTCTATTGTGAAGCTTGACCGTCTTGCGTTATAATAATGAGTCTTGTTGTGCCGCGATTTGACTTTGACTTGGTAAAGTTGCAGCCGGTATTCTTATTCCTGCCAATCATTCTACAATCCTGCAAACCCTTTGGGAGTGAGGGAATAACTCTTTTTCTATCCGTCCGTTTGTGTGATTACAGCAAGGACGACTAAGCGCAGGTTTGATACCTAAATTCTCTGTTTCTCTCTATTTTAATTGATTCAGCATTTTTCCCCTTTCGTTTAAATACTTAATGCGGATTATTATATGTTTCAAGTTGAAAGAACATAGATTTGAGGTTCGTTTTGAAAATTTTGAAATTGAAGAGACATGAAACGGTGGAACATTTTGAATTCAGGGTTTGATGGCCAGGCTTTGGGTTAGGGACCAAATTTGACTAGCAGGTTTCTGCTTCAAGCTTCAGGGAATGCAATTTATAGAACCGGGTTTTGATAACAGTGCTCTCCTTCAGAGTAGCTGAGGTTTTATCAAAGTGAATTAGTCGTATTTTGATGCAATCGTTCGGTCATGGAATTCCACTGTCTTCATCGATGACAGTTAAAAGTGATGACGATCTCATTCGTTTGAGCCATTCGTGTGTGCAAAGTGACAGATTCTGCAAGATGTCTGTAGCCTCTGGAATTGCAGTGTCATTGAATAAGATATATAAATGTATTGATGATACAAAGATAATTGTCAATGACATTGCTGTAGGTAAGGCTAATTTTTTAATGATGGCATATTATCTTCTGGATCTCCGGTCATTTCTGGAAGAGCTATCACAGGAAGAAGATTTCATTAATGCCATATTTTTGGAGGCACCGCTTCAACGCCTAGCTGACACGGTGGAATCCATCTATGCTTTTACAACGCATTGTAAGAGTAGCAGCCGTATTCTGCTTCTGTATCAATGTAATGAAATGGTTGGTGAAATAACAAAACTTTTTGCGGAGCTAGTACAGTGTTTGAGTTTGATGCTGCAGGGGGATACAGAGATTGTTCCAAGGATCGAAGGTCAAATAAAGGATATGCAAAGTAATTTGAGTAGGGTGTCCTTTTATGTGGAGCCAGAAAATGAAAATCTAGCAAAAAATATATCCGAGGGTCTTATGAATGATCAGGCAGATAAGGATTTCGCAACAGATTTGTTGTGCAAAATATTGGCACATTTAAATCTGCAATTTTTTGAGGCCAGTGCATTGATGCAGGAACTTAAGGGTGACCTAGAGTCTGCGAGACTTGAGGGAAGAGAATCCAATTTATGCTTACTTCAGGGACTTTTCACATTATTCACCCCTGCAGTCCTGCCAGCTGTTAGGAATTTGGCATCTGAAGAGTCTCTTGCCTTCTCAGCTGATGACTTAGCAATTCCAAGTTCCTTTTATTGCCCTATTACAGGCCAAATTATGCAAGATCCAGTAATGCTAGCAGAAGCTGGTTACACTTACGAGAGATATGCAATAATTAAATGGTTTCAAGAAGGGAATAATATATGCCCAAACACAGGAACTAAGTTGGAGAGTTTTGAACTTGTTCCAAACTTAAAGCTGAAACAGAACATGGAGGAATTTTTTGATTTAAAATGGCAGAAAACACTAATGAACACTATTCGTCAAATCGGTCCACAAGGAAATCCCACTGAACTAGAGGAGGCAGTCAATACAGTGAAGCATTTGTTGGATGTTCATCCCAAATACAAACGCTTGCTTGTAACGTTGGATGGGATTCAACCATTGATTTCAATTTTGAAGCCAGCTGAGCAGCAACTTAAGGAGAAGATTTATAGTATTCTTTTTAGCATTGCAGTTCTGGGAGACGAGTATAAGGTAAGGCTGTGCCCCATTTTTCTGTGTTGCTTTCAGTTTATAACCATTATTTATTCAAATGCATCTCTAAGTTTGGAATGTTTCAAGTTAGTTGCTTTGTTTGCCCTGTTTTACTCTAAACAGCAAATTATTTAGTTTAACTTGTGTATCAGGCCTTTGAAAAGATGAAATTATGTTCTTTCTGGGTTTATAGATTCCTAGATAGTGCAATTATGTGGTCAGTTGTAGTTGCATACACGTCAATAAGAGGAAGATATTTTATCATCTCAATATACTTCCTGGTAGATCCTTGCTGGGAAGGTCACAAATTAAGTCCTGAACAAATGTACACAAATATTGGGAATATTTTCCTTTGGCATAACCACATATAAGTTGTTTTTTTCATTGGTAGATAGGGAACCACATTGGCAAAAACGGAATCAGTCTTCCAGGCAAAGACTAGAGACATTTCTTGACTTTCATAATATCAACTCTAGCACAAACATTGCTGCTCTATTTGCTGTGGTCAGGCAGTCTTTGGATACTGTAATTAATTCGGCTAGAAAGAGTAATGAGTGGAAGCATGTGTTCCAGGGCCCAGAATTAAAAGTAAACTTGCTAGAGAAGCAACTATAAGAAAAATATCTAAGGCCATGGGTGATAGAACTACATAGAGCCTTCATGAAGAGAGTGGAGGCCGAAGCCTGGAAATAATTGCCTGTAACCAAATTGAGGATGAGGACTTGCTTGTTCAAGAGCCTGTCATGTAGAAAAAGGTATGGAGAAGAGGACAGACAACATGGGAAAGATAGAAGAATGCTATGGAATTGTATTACAAAGAAGAATCATTACAACAGTGTAAAACTCCTAAGTGCTGGCTGTAAAAAACCAATTGCAGAATTAGATTTCGAGAGATTCTACTAACTAGTGAGCTGATTCTTCAATTTTCAAAATATAGTGAAGTGAAGTTACAGAAAAGAATACAAGTTCTTCTGAAATCCCGTCCATGCAAATTAACTGGATCTTAATATTCTTCAATACGGAGCAATCTTATCTGAGATACTTAGTTCTACATTAACTCTTACATGAGAGCCTGCAAATCATTTCTCCCTAAGATACAAATTTCAAACTGTGGTATGAATGCACATACTAACTAAAGATATATTATTGGTAGATAAGTATGTCATGTCATGTCATCTAGGCGGGTAGGATAAGATTAGATTTTTATTCCGTTAAAACTTCAAAGGACACAAATTAATCTCATTAGAAAACCGTCCCTTTACTAACAGAATTAAGACAAAATGTACTTTCTCATGGTAAGAAGAAAAAGTGCATAATTCTGCATTGTTTGGTAACCTGATTATGAAGAGAAGAAAAAACAAGAAAGGAGATTGGTAGCTCTAAATAAGTGTATGACCAATTCCCATTCCAATCTTATATTGGAGTCCTCATTTTTGACTAAGAAAGAATAACTGAGGAACCCTCGATTGTTAACAAATGCTAGGCATGGTGGATCTCCATCTAGGTGTTACAGCCTCAAAAATTCAGAAAAGACTCTCTTTGGAGCTTCTCATATTGCGCTTAGTACATAAGGTTAAGGATGAAGTTGGACTTGGGAAAGAAGATCTACATAATCTTAAGGAGGATCCCACAGAAGGGGCCTGACAAAACCCGAAGAACAACATGAAAAAATCAGGTCTATGAAAGAGAAAATACACAATCTTCTAAAATGAAAAAAAGAAGTAAAATGATCATGCACCACAAATGGACAAATCCAAATCCCAAATAATCAGAAATTGAAGGGTTTGGAAGGGAAGTGATTGGACAACCCTTTAAAAGAATTCAAGGGTCAATTGAGGGATTATTGATGGCCTTTAAATTGTTTAGGTTGGAGAGACTGCAACTTTGATGGAGTACTTGTGCACCTGGAAGATGACTGGTGAAGAGCTAGGCTAAGAAACTCCCAACTAAAAGAGGACTGCAAATAACAGATTCTATGTGTGATTATGGGTTGACCTGGATTTGGTTGAAAATGAAATTAAGGAGTGCACAATATTGCAGAAAAAACACAAGATACAGTGAAAACAATTTCTCTTTGGGAATCAATGGTGAAAAACATTTTACATATACAATGGCTAGAATGGTGGCAGCTATCCCTAAAAAGAGAAGTGACTGCACTTATTACCAAAAAGTCCTTAACCAGAAAGTGGAAAACTCCATTTATTACTATATGAAGAAATCCTGGAGTGAAAAATAGAAAATACCCTAAACCAAGGTGTTGAGGTGCCAAGAAATGGGCTACAAGCCATTGAGTGCAAATGATACATCAAATTCTTGGGGCCATGACTTCCAAGTATGACTTTGTTTTTGATATGCCCCACAAAACTCGTTGGGCATTTAAACTCCTATAAATAAAAAAATGAAGCAGACTCAAAGTATATGCGTTTATTCGACCAATCTAGTTCATCATATATCTTTTATATTGCATTGTAGCATATATTGTTTAGTACTACCAGAGTTTGATCTCTGGCCTCAGAGCTATGTTCCTCCCAGGATCTCCTACTCTATAGATCTTGATCAAATTGATAGATCTAGGTTACCTCAAGGGTTGACCACTTCCCTTACCAGATCTTCTCAGTTTTTGCAAGGCCGGGCTCAACAACCCTGTGACCTCATGCATCTCAGACTACCCACTGTCTGACACAAATAATCAGCCTTCTCATCTTGCCCTTCCAGCTCACCTAATTCACCCTCCATCGGTTAAGATCTTTCCCCATTGCATCTCTCATCCTTTGGTTCGCAATCTCCGCCCAAATGATGCCACCTTTGATAGTGCCATTGATACTTCCATGCAACCTATCGACGAACTAATGGTGAATGGCCTCCATGCCATCATATACTGCTTGGAAGAATTGAGCCATTGTGGAAATTTTTTGAAATTCAAAGTTCAATACAAAGCAGAAATTTTACCTTCAACCTAGAAGGTTTCGTGGATCTTATCCCTGTGAATTTTCAGCCTTAGGGCTGCTGTAAAACAAGGTACAAGACAGTTGCAGAAAGAGTATAATGTTTCACTTCCAGACAGCCCAAAATTCCTGGCAATTAGGGAGAAAAGATATTAAACTGAAGGGATAAGTTTCAGCCCTTTTAGGACAACTTATCAGCCAATAACCAGATCTGAAATACCTATAAATTATAATAGTATTAACAGCAGTAAAATTAAGTTTCAACCCGTCTGTTACTTGAGAGCATCAGAGGGACCACCTCTAGACACCCCTAGAGAAAAGCGCCCCTAACATGTCCGATGTTGATTTTTAATGTACCTTGGACAAGTGGCTACCCATGGGTTAGTCTCTACCTAGGGAAAAGTGTCCAAAATAATTCTTTTCTTAAGTGTGACTTTATAAGTGGTAAAGTCAATGTTAAATTATAAAGTGAAAAGTGACTTTAGACATAAAGTACAATGTGGGTACTTTATTTAATGGGTGAGTTAAAATATAGAAACTGAGAATTAAATGCACATTTATTCTTATCTTATGATCTAAATGAATCTGAGCCATTAGACCTTAGGGTTGCCCAAAAGTCATTTAGGGAAACAAAAGAGGGAAAGGAAAAGAGAGACTGCATTCATTCTTCATAAGCAGATTGGAGAAAGGAGGCTGAGCGCTGGACAAAAGTTTTGAAGGAGAAATTTGTTGCAGCAAGCTGAATGAGTGATTTCTGGGCAAAGCTGGGCACAAAAATCAAGGCATAGAAGACAATAGAAGGTACAGTATGGACAACATTTAACGCTGTGAGCTGCATGCCGTTCAAGAGAAGTTTTTGAGAAAGAAAATGCTTTTTGAAAAAAAATCTGTACAGTTCGTACAATGGTATGGAAATCCATATAGTCCATATGGAATCCGTACAATACTGTCCGTTAGTCAGTATCCATACAATACATATTTTCGCTTCAAGTGGGCACGGTTTTCAAAGAGTTTTGGGCTGAAGAGATAAGTTGTATTTTGCTGTTTTGTTTTGTCTGCAAATGTATTTTTCCTGAACTTGAAAGATAAATAAATTTGAAGAGCTCTCTAACAAGTTTTCCGCAGAGAAGATTGAAGGGTTTTGCCTGGGTCTAAGTTGATCAAAAATCCGTGTGTATTTTTGTGTGTGTCACTGGTTTGTTTATGTCCATATTTATTTTCAGCATGTGTTGATAGTGCCATGTGTTTTAATTTGAAAATTTCATTTCTAGAATTCTATATGTTGAATGTATGTTTATGGGAAATGACATTTAACTGAATGAGAGTGATAAGGTGAAATTAAAACCAGGTTGGGATTGCAGGAAACTTTTTAGTCATCAAATTTCAACATGGTATCAAAGCTACAGGCTGAAAATTGCAGTTTGAACAACAGACAATAGTTTGGGACAACAAACAGTGGTTTGGACAACAAACTGAATTTTTGGACAACAAATTGATATTTTGGGACAACAAGGTGAAATTTTACACAGACTGAACTTTTGGGACAGCAAGGTGTGCTGGAAAGTTCATTTCTCTGTTTTCTCGGTTTTGTAAATTTTGGACAGCAGTTATGGCCATGTTCTTAAGGATGGAGAACATACTGGATGGGATATCCAACTATGCTGTTTGGAAAGCCAAAATTTAGACAATGTTTGAGGAGATAACAGTTTGGGACATAGTGCGGCAAGTGGTTGTACCTCCTACTGCTGCAAATAAACTTGCTAAATTCACAAAAAATAATGCAAAGGCAAAAATGATTTTGATGGACAGTCTGAAGGATCATGTGGTTCCTCAGGTCAGAGGAAACACATATGCATATTAGATGCAGACAACTCTAACCACTCTCTATCAGAGTACCAATGAGAGTAGGAGGATGGTACTCAAAGAACAATTGAAGAACATTAGGATGACAAAGGATGAAAGTGTAGTTCATTATCTTGGCAAGGTCAAACAAGTACGTGATGATTTGACCGCTATTGGTGAGGCAGTTGCACCCACAAAGTTAGTCAGGATAGCTGTAGCAGAACTTTCTAAGTCTTGGGAGGTCTTTGGCGATGCTGTTACCTCTAGGGAGAATCTTCCCAATTGGGATAGATTTTGGGATGACTGTGTGCAACATGAGATATGAAAGACTGGGAATGGTGGGGTGAAGATAGCAAATGAGGAGGATGTAGCCTTGACAGCTAGGGGGAAGAACAAAGGAAAGGCCAAGAAAGGGGCCTCATCAGATGGGGCTAAGGGAAAAGAGAAGAAGAAGAAGAAAGATATGGATATGTCCAAAGTCAAATGTTGGGCATGTTAGAAGATGGGACACTATGTTGCTACGTGTCCTGAGAGGAAGAACAAGGGTAAGAAGGGCACTGCAGCTTCAGCAGAGGTGGAGTTGTTTGCTTCACAGTTTGACCAGGACTTTGCATTTATTACTTCTATATCTAGGAGTACATCATCCGATATGTGGTACATAGACAACAGGGCTTGGGGTCATATGACAGGTGCACGAGAGTTCTTTTCAGAGCTTGCAGAGAGGGCACTTGATATTGAGATTGTACTAGGAGATGACCATACTGTGAGAGCTATTGGTGTGGGGACTGTGACCTTTGAGAGGGAGCCCTTGCCTCCAGGGATGAAGAAGAACTTGATTTCAGTGTCTGCTATGGAGGGGAAGGGGTTTGACGTCGCTTTCTCTGGAGGGCAAGTATTGATGCATCCCAGGGGAGCTTCCATCACTTCGGCCAAAGTGATTGGAGTCCACTTTGGGAAACTATACAGGTTCAGTTTTCAGTCGGCAGGAGCATTGGTGAGTAGCACATTTGGTAGCACTCACATTAGTACCACCAGCAGTAGAGACTTGTGCGAGTTATGGCACTGGAGGATGACGCATATGCATTATGGAGCTTTGAGAGTACTGAGGGAGATCTGTTAAAATTGGCTACTAGGGCCAAACTCCATGTGGGTCATCTGATTAATGGAACCTGATATTTTTCTTGGATCCCTCTCATCGATAGGTGTAGGATTGATCTAAAGATCATCCGATTCTGATAAGTATTCATGGAGATATGAATTTATTTGTGTTATGGGACAATTCGTCAAGGTCGGCCAACAACCAAATAAACCCCATTTGTGCTCAACAGTTTAGTATAAATAGAGGTGGCCTTCAAGTCATTTCAACACACTTGGGATCTCTTCTTCTTTACTTGTCTTTGGGTTTTAGTAGGAGGAGATATCCTAAGGGATAACACTGCCTTAATCCAGAGGGCAGAAACCGGAACTGCCGGAACTATCGGGAATAGCCGGAATTGCCGAAACTGCCGGGAATAGTTGGAATCGCTGGAATTGTCGGGAACAACTGGAATTGTCGGAATTGCCGGAATTGCCAGGAAAGCTGACGCAGAGGGGAGAGAAATATTATAAAACATGTGAAAGAAAAATACCATGCACACATGTATATAGCTATATGTATTATGAGGGTTTTAATAGAATAAAAAATAAGGAATATTTCTATATATAGAGATGTGAAATTTATATATAATATAAAATTTAAATAGTATTGTAAAAGCCAACAAATATCCATCTTAACTTTGAATCTATCAAGCATCAAGAGGGATCACATCTCTTGAGGTGCAAACTCAAAAATAGGTTTGCATCTTGTGAGATTTGATTTTTCTTGGCGCTTGGTAGATCTAGAGTTAAGATGGATCTATGCTATAGTATATAGGCAATATCATCTCCTTCGTCCTATTGAGTCATGCATCTAGTTGATGGTAGATTCAGTAGATGAATCTAACATGACTTAATTTGGCACCCTTCATGATTTGTAGGATGCCTATCCTCGATTGAGTTCTTGCCTATTGATTAGCTTAGGTCTTGAATTCCTTGAAGCTGAGCACTCTATGTGCCTAAACCCATTATATTTATCATTTCACTTGTTTTGTTCTTTGAGTGGTGTTCGTAGGTCTTAAAACTCGTGTACATTGTGATTCAAGATTAAACCATGCCCAATCTAGCTTTTGCCACCTATAATTTGGTTAATTACTCTAGATCATCGAGATTGAAGGGAAATTTGAGAGTTTCCCGGAAAATTTCCACCTGAAACATTTTGAGACTTTGGAGTAGGAATCTTCCAGAAATTGGCTAACTTGGTGCTCAAGCAACCTACATGAGCACCACTATTTCGCATTCAATATAGCAAACCTATGTTCCAAATATATCCATTTTAATTTTATAGTACTATTATATGTTCCCTCTGTACTTGTGTGTGTTCTCCAGTCATGCACTGTATCTTGCACCCATGCATGTTCCAGTAAATTGTATGTTCCCTCTGTGCTCATGTGCATTCTCCAGTTATACAGAGTCTGTTGCATCCATGCATGTTCCAGTAAAGTTGATTTAAAACAAGCTAGAAATTTCATAAATCAGAAGTGTAGCAACCCATGCTTTCATAGCAACACTTTTCCTAGATTCTCTGAATCTTTTGATCAATTCCATTATTGCCTAAGGAGTACATTCTTGGCATGTTTGAGTCTTGACTACTATGACGAGCCGCATCTGAGAAGAAGCTCATTTATTTTAGCATCATATTGAGTGAGCTCTCACAGTGTCCATAATCTCTGCTATTTGGCCTATTCAGTTCCATATTTTTGGCTTCCATTCTACACATTTGGAAGTAGAGCCTTAACCTAGCCACTTGGAGATTGCCTTCTTTGTGGATTGATTTAACATGATACTTGTTTCAATGCTTCAACACCCTTCTATTATTTGTGTTTACTATTTTGTCCATTTTTCCAGGTATATTCAGTTCTTGTTTGCCTGCCATTGCTTTTTAACAGCTTTTTATCATCTATTTTGGGCATTTATTTCATGTATGGCTCATTTTATTCATTGGAATGGTTTCTCTTTAAAACTCTAAAATCCCTAGAAGGCATTGTTATCAGTTATTTGGTTCATTGAATTTTGTTGTTTTGTTTTTTTATTTGCTATTATTTTTAGATTTTTAGTGTTATATCTCCTGCATACATTTATTATGGTTTAAACTTAAATATAATTAGAAACCATTGTAGCATCAAATTGCATCCACAAGCACTAATCTTGCCATAGTTGGTATTGTACACCATAGTCATGGGTAGGCTATAAAACCTTAGCTGATTGACCATGCACCTATGTCACTCACTCTCACAGATTGAATCTCAAGTGGGGTGAGTAATCCTGGGGGTGTTATCCATAGCGAGGGATTTCTAGTTCAACAGGAACTTTTTTGGCAACATATATAATGGGAGCAAGGATTAGTATTGGCGGGCATGCTAATGGGAGTTTTGACACACAAACAAGGATGAAAAAAATTCAGGGTGCTAATCCCTATGAGAGCAACTGATTGTTTTCCTCACAAGTTAGAACACCAACAAAGGTCTTCTCGAAGGCTGCAACTTGGCCATTACCTTGAGAATAACAGGGCAAGGAGTTCTATGACTAGTTTGGAACATTTTGCTAACTCTCTCATTTCATCATTGCAAAAGGATTTCCCATTCTTTTGTAATGATTACTTCGTGAATATTAAATTTGTAGATGATTTGGTTGAATAAGAAAATGGCAATGGTTTCTCCAATGGTGATTAGTGGCACAACCTCTACCCACCTTGTGAAATACTCCCTCACAGTGACAATGAATTTATGCCCCTTGGAAGAAGGTGTTGAAATGGTGCCAATGAGATGTGAACTGCATTATGAAAATGACCAAGGTTATACAAACAAGTTACATGACTTAGCTGGTGCATTGATCTCAGATTCATGCACCAGGAAGTAGAGTAATTTTGTACAAAGTGATGAACATCATGGACCATGGTTTGCCAGTGATAACTCGTGCACAAAATCTTCTAGACAATAGTGTGGCATTGTATTGACTACAAAAACTAACATGGAACTCTTAAGAGCACTTTCTCAGCCTCTTATCAAGGCAGGACAAAAATGGCCATCAAAGGGTCCCTTCTATAATGCTTTCCTAGAATGACACGTCCCCTAGAAAGCATCTGTACACACTTTTGCTTAAGAGATCTGTCCCAAGGGTCAAGGGTAATCTTATGACCTTAGGTATCTAACAGTGTTAGAATACTACTTTGAACTTGTGCTGGATTGCTGTCTACTAGCATCTAATTCTCATCAAGGAAGTCATCATTAACATATTCACATTGATCATTTGGGAGATGAACACCAACATGTTGCTGACTTGCATGAAGTGAGAGAGGCACAGGCTTTGACTTAAATCCTTCTTTTGAGAATTTTGCATGCTAAATTTCAATTTATGATACGAATTGAGCAATCTCTCTCTATTGAAAAGAAACTCAAGAATGGCCTTGTCATTCTTACAACAATCAAGAGATTGCAACAATGTTAACGTCCCCTGGCATTATGTAAGGTTGATTGGCCATTGACTTTGATGGTAGCTTGTATTGACCATGTCCTATAGACAAAATCTACAAAAAATTTCCTTGGTAACACTATCAAAAAATATTTGAGTCTTTGTAATATAGGTCTTTGCTTAGATAGCTAGATGGAATAGTTGCACTACTAAGCATTTGAACAAAAGAAAATGGCTAAAAGGATTAGGATCCCTCTTTACGATACACACCTTACAATGATAGGAAAAATGTAACTCATTGGATAGTGTGGAGGAGATGATACACATTGCATGGTGCTGTGGGAAACCTAGCAAGATGCTATAACTTAGCTGTTGAATGAGGACAGCCACCTTTGTTGTGAGTAGGAGACTGCCTTGCCTGCTAGGGTAATAGTAATATCAACTGTGTCTAGGGGAGCAGCTTCAGATTTATTGCATTGGAAGTGTCAAGCTAGATGAGATTATGTTAGACCCAGAATTGATAAAATTAACAAATTTAATGGTTTTAAAGCTCTGAGAACAGTTTAAGATACCCTAAATTAGGAATTTAACAGGGTATGACCAATATTACTTTTAGAATTTAACAGGCTATCTAATACATTTACAGAATTTAACAATTTTATACTGAGCGCCAACCTGGAGTTCTGTAGTTGAAGGTGTCTTTGCTCTGCAGTGGCTCTCGCTTTCGGTTCTGTTACCAAAACGACTGAAACCTCCCTGCCAAACTGAGCACAATTTTAGTACCCAACTCCAAAGTACTTCAAATTCGAGGTACTCTGGCCCCCTTGTCCAAAACTTCAAGAACAATTGAGCTCAAAATGCTTTCTATCAGTAACATCCTTTGAATCGATATCATATACAGGCCAAGAATATTCATCTAAGACATTGTTCCACAAATGAGCAAATTGTAGACATCTTCACCAAAGCACTTGGAAGAGAAAAGTTCAAAAAATTTTAGAATGATATTTGGGTTCACTAACACCCCTTTGAATTAAGGGGGGAGGGTGAGGGGAAAGGGGGAAGTTAGACAGCTAATCCTTGGGGATTAGGGGAAATCGTAATTTTTTTATAAATATGAAACATTAGAATAGGAAGAGACATCGGACCTTGGAAGTTGAAACCAAAGGTCACGACATATTATGTATCAACTGGATTTACCATCTTATTTTAATATAAAGTATATATTATTTGTATATATATATATATAAGTGCTTGGTTAGTGAAAAAAATTAAGAGTTTTGGAAGTTAGCTGTAATGACCCGCCTACAATTACAAACAGAATGTGAATATTAGCATTCATACGTGACATCCATATGAAAGCTACATATGCATGGACCACAAGTATTGCACTACTATACCCATTGGCTAATACTAAAAATTTTGATTATCAAAATAAGTTCCTGAACTCACCAAGATATAATAAATACACTGACTGGGGCATTTATATGTGTACCGCCTTTATATATATATATAAACTATCTTTTAAATCAAAATATATATATATATATATATATTATATATAATATATATATATATATATATATAAAATAAGATAATGGAATATATAAATTAAAATTTACTAATTTAGAATTAATTAAATTTAAATAAAAAGAAATTAATTAAAAGTTTACATAAAGTAATTTATTTTAACATATGAACCAAAACAATTTAATTAAATTATAAATTAATAGTTAATAAAATATTGCCTAGTCCTAAAAGTGAGTCAATTAAATTAAAATAAAAGAGGACCACCTCCATCTAAAAGAAGGAAGGGCCGAGAAGATAGTGGGAGAATGACATCACAGGGAAGTATGGACGTGGTGGAGGAAGGAGGCGGACAACAAGGAGTTTAAGAGGCGGTGAAATTAAACATATAAGGAGTGAAGAAGGCCATAATAGGGAGGAATTTGGGGGGAAATTGACAGAGAGACAGTAGGAAATTCTCACAATATACTTTATATTCATATGTTTGGTTCAATCATGAAATCTGGGATTCTTTGCCAACTTGGTTGTGGAAGTATTGTCAATTAGAAGAGGAGTAGAATTCACTTATTTCTCTTGCAAGTCTTTAAGAATTTTCCTGAGCCACACAATCTCCTTTGTTGCTTCTGCAACTGCCATGTTTTATACCTTTGTCGTGGAATTTGTTGGAATTGTCTGTTTGCAATGGTGTGGAAAAAGTCGGGAAAAAATCGGGATTAAATCCCCAAAACACGATTTTTTTGGTTGGCCGATTAGATCGGCTGATTTTTTCCCAGTTGAAAAAGTCGGGATTAAATTGGGACTTTTTCCAAAAAATCGTGAATGAGGTAGTTTCTTTAACGATTTATTTATTTATTTTTTTGAAAAAATCGGGATTTTAGTGAAAAAGTCGGGATTTTATTGAAAAAGTCGGGATTTAAAAAAGAATGAATATTTTTTGTATTTTTTTAATTTTGCCGACTTTTTCAAAAAACTCCAGACTTTAATGACTTTTTGGACCCTTGCCGATTTAATCTCGACTTCGAATTTTTCCACATTGGTTTGCATGACCTCTAGGAGACAACGCTTGATCCGAGAATCATAAGATAGGCTGAAGTTGATACTCCATTTTCTTTCTCTCTGTTAAAGTCTGAATCCGAATATCCAATAACGCTGAAGTCATCCACCTATGAATATTTGAGTCCAAAGTCTTGAGTTCCTTTCAAGTATTTTAGAACTCTTTTTGTAGCAAACCAATGTTCTTCACAAGGCTTTTGCATTAATTTGGAAGGAATTCCAACAACAAATGAAATATCTTGTCTACTAGTAGTGACTCATGAGGTAGATAAGACTTCCCACAAGTTGTCTATACTTGGTTGCATCCTCAAATTCATTCCCTTCTTTTGATGTGAGCTTTATATTCTGTGCCATTAGAGTAGATAAATGATTGCATTTAGCAATTCCAAACCTATTCAACAATTCTCCAATGTGCTTCTTTTGAGAGAGGAATATATACTTTGGATGTTGGGTCACTTCAATGCCCAAGTAGTAGTGAAGGTGTGCCAAATTTGTAATCTCAAAGCCTTTTTTCAATTCTTTATTTATAGATTTATTGTTCCTTGTTATTAATAGATCATCTACATAAACCACAAGATATACAACATTTTTTCCAACTTTCTTGACAAACAGAGTTGCATCATCAATGTTGAAGTGTTTGAAATTCAATTTCAGAGGATGCTCAGATAGCTTTTCATACCAGGATTGTGGTGCTTGCTTTAGGCCATATAAGGATTTGATAAATGTACATACTTTCTTTTCCCTTTACAACAAAACCTTAAGGTTGAACCATGAAGACATTTTCTTTCAAGTTTCCATTCAAGAAAACAGTGCTTACATCCATTTGATGAAATTTCCATCCATTCTGAGCTGCCAAGGTGGAGTTCAAATGGTGCCCCATTTTGCTGTGGGGTCAAAAGTGTCTATATAATCAACACCATCTTTTTGTGCAAATCTTTTTTCCAAAAGCCTTGCTTTGTGCTTGTCAAGTGATCCATTTGATTTGTACTTGTTGTAGACCCACTTGCAGCCAATTGTTTGGTTTCAGATGGAGGGTCCACCAACTCCCATGTTCCATTCTTTATGAGAGCATCATACTCTCTACATTGCGTCTTTCCATTCATCATAAGAGGTAGTTTCTTTAAAGAAAATTGGTTCAAAATTAGTAGATAAATTCAATTCACAATCATATGAAACATCCATGTCATCTACATCAACTGAATAAAAAATATCTACATCACCTCTTTCTTGTTTGGTGGAACCTCTAGTTCTTGGCTTTCCAACCTCACTAGGACACACACTTTCAAGTGTTTTGGTGAGCCATTTTGGGGGACCTTTCCGAGACGTTCTAGGTTGCTCCATTAATTGAGATAGGGCTACATCAAATTTTAGCCTTCCAATCCTTTCAATCATTTCACTCAAAGGATCTTCCTATTTTGAACAAGTAGTTGGAACTTCATGAAGGGGAGATAATGCTTCAAAAGGAGATTCCATAGATTGATTTGAGATAGGGATCCCCTCCTTCAAGATGTGGAATCTTATTATCAAATTCATGATAAGTCTTCATATGATTGAAGTTATCCAAATGATCAAGCTGCCACTCAATGGTGCTGTTAGTCTTGGCAGATTCAAGAAAAATCACATCTCTAAGTAGAATCAACTTTTTGTTTACCTCATCATAAAGATAATATTCCTTGGTGGTATTTGAATACCCCAAGGAGATGCAGTTGTGACTTATTGCATCAAGCTTGCTTCTTTGTTCCTTAGGAATCAAGGCATAATAGGTGGAATTAAAGACCTTGAGATGCCTTACTGAGGGAATGTGGCCATAACTCATTTCATAAAAAGTCTTATTTTTGAGAGCATGAGATGGACATTTGTTTTTCACAGATACTGCGCATAGAACTAACACCAACCCAAAACATCAACTTTACATTTTTGACAAACATTATTGACCAAACCATATTCAAGATAGTCCAATTCATTCTTTCAACTACACCATTTTGTTCATGATTGTATGGAACAATAGATTGATTTTGGATCCCATGTTGGTGAAGGTAGTTTTCAAATTCATTAGAAGTATATTCTTTTCCATTATTAGTACGAAGGTAGCTTGTTGTCGCCCGTATTGTACAGGCACCGCGACAATGCTCATGGCGGGGACTATCACTCTAATCCCCGCCCATTCCGTTCTAGTTGTCTCCCAACAACATGCTATGGGGGGTAGTCCCTATGGAATGAGGTGAAGGAAAACAAGTTGGAAACCAACTTGTTTGCGAGACACGCAGTGGCATATCCACTTGGTTGAATTTAAGCAAGATTATTAGTTAGACTAGATTTTAAAGTATGAGACCAGTGCCTTAATGGAGTCACAAATTCTTGCTTATAGTAAATTGGAACCAAATGACCGGATAGACACCTGCTGCTTGAGATGATTGACTAACCTAAATGATGTGCAAGTCCTATGACCTAGGTGTGATGTAGTGATATTGGTTATTTTTAGTTATATGCCTAGTCTAAGTGTAATCTTCCCTTAACTATTTTGAAGTTGAGCTCAAAGGTAGGTTGTAGGAAGGAGGCCAACAGAACGCAGGCTAGGGCCTGATTAACGATACCTTCTGTTGTGCTCCTATCACCTGATGCCTCCAGCGCTGCAGAGACTATGGCTCTGACGACTGCAAGGTCACTGCGTTAACCACCGAAGAGTTGCCGAGGCCTCTCAAGCTAGGTGAGAAGGGTTGTCCTAGTTTTCTATCAACTTAGCTTATGCTAGGAGGTAAATTATTAATGCAATCTAGACTTAGTATGCTTGATGCAAGATGACGAGTGAAAATTATCTTGGGTTAAGATTGTTTTATGTTACTTAAGTATTTTTTGTGAATTAGTCTTAAAGCAAGAGTACTTAACAATATTAATATACAACCTTAAGAAAGATAAATGCTGAACGATACAAGTGTCAACTTCAACAATATTCCACAAGATGCCAAATGCTTAAGATAAACAAATCAAGATGTCAAGCTTCTTAAGATTATAACAATTATCCAATGATTTCTGCCAGTTAGATTTTACGAGGTCAAAGGCTTAGAACTTAGTCAAAGGAGTGCAAAATTTAGATTTTTTTTGTAAAACTTACAGCAAGCCACATAAGTGTTAGATCCCAATAGTCGAATCAACAACATCACTTCAGAAAATTCAACGTTCATTAATGTTATGACAACAATAAGGAAATGCTAAATCAACAATGCTTATGTCTGCCCAATATCACAAAAAATATGCCCAATTGTCAAACAAACTTACTTAACTGAAAAATCAGAGGTATTAGGGCCTTTAAGGTGTGTTTTCATAAATTTTTTTAGATCTGAAATATTTATTACAGCAGCAAGTAGATGATAGATCAGCAAGCTAGTGATACCACAGCAAGCTAGTGATACCAAAATCAATGCAAATATGCCTAAAAATAGTAAAAATTCAGCAAACTTGGAAACATCAATTTTTAGGGCTCTTAAAGGGTACGATTCAGAAAAATTTCAGAACTTCACTGTTTATTACAGCAGTGAAACAGTGACAGATTAGCAAGCTAGCAACACTAAAGATAATGCACAAAATGCCTAAAAATAGTAAAATCTTGTCGGGAAATGAAAATTCAAAATTTTTGACCCTTGTTAAGTGTATGCTTCAAAAATATTCAAATCTGAATTTTTCAATTATGCGGTAAATTCCAGCAAGTTTAAGAGTTAGATCTAGCCCAAATCCAAGATGCCCAAGTGGCTAAAACTCATGAAAATTTAGATTTTACGATTTTAAGTGATTTTGACCATTAAACATGTGATTTTAGGGCTTAATTCTTACTGATTTAATTGTTGTAATAAAACAGAAGTGAAATTAAGGTTTAGAGGTCAAACCCTAGGCCCAAGGCCTTAAAAATCCCTTGGTCGAAATTCATTGAAACTTCAGGATCAAGTTTCCACCTGAAAAATACAAATTTTGAGACCATAAACCTGCAAAACCACCAAGTATTTAGTCCAAAATTTCAGATATAGGGTTTTAGGGCAAAAGAAGCTAAGAAGAGCCAACGCTATGCCAAAGAAGGCCAGAGTTTGGGGATAAAGGGGCTAGAATGATAGATTGAGGTTTAACAAGGTTGGAAAAGGCCACAGGAAGGCAGCATTGGAGGAGAAAAAACCTCAATGGCTTGACGCAGGGCAGAAAAAAGGCTCAAAAAAGGAGGATGCTGGGGTTTAGGGGCTCAAGAGGCCATGACAAACCCTCAAGGGCTGCCATCTAGCCTTCCAGAGGGAGGCTGAGGCCCAAAAAGGCCACGACTAGGCCTAAAAGGGACAATACAGGGGATAAGGATGGAGGTCGAGGCCCAAAAAGGCCACGACTAGGCCTAAGATTGCCTAAAAGGGATAGCGTAGGGGCTAAGGATGGAGGTCGAGGCCTCTAGGCCTCACGACCTACTTCAAAGAGGCTAAAAAAGCTGACAGAGGAGGAGAAAGGGGTGACACTGGGGCCTAGGAGGTTAACGCTGACCTTGGAGGGGCCATATCTGGTCCCGGGAAGGCTGAAAAGTAAAACCCTTGTTTCAATTTTTTTTTTCTTCCTTAGATCTGAATTTTGTTGAATAATCTTTAGTGGATGGCCCTGCAAAATTATCTAGAGACTAGATCTTACCGTCAAGGGCATAGATCTAGCTCTTCCTTCACTTGATCCCTTGATCCAACCTGCAAAAAATAAAATACAACACCCAAACCCCAAATATATACAAAATAAATCTAAAAACCCCAACACAAGTTAGAAAAATAATTTACAATTTAAATTGCAAAATTATTTTACAAATTATACAAGGTTTCAAATAGATTTTGAGAAATAAAATATTTTATAATATTTTTTTTTGAAGAATTACTAGATAGTAGAAGTGCTTTAGAAAATTTATGCTCACTATAGCCTTAGCGAAGATTTAATCTTGTTAAATTATGGTATGTTCTATGCTTAGAGCAATTTACTTCTTTTCTTATTATTAGCCACAGATTAGCAATCACATATACATTAAGTAAAGTGTAGATAGAACATTAAATGATCAACAGAAAACAAGCCAAGACAAGAGACATAAGATGTGGCGGCTAGCCAGGGATAAACCCCAATGCAGGGAAACCCTTTGATCAAATCTTCTTTTATCTTCAATAGTTTAGCAGAGAGAAATAGTACAAAATCAGAACTCTGTAATTTTATATCAGCAGCAACAAACCCTAGATCAACAAAATCAAACTTGGCCAAACGAGTTGAAATTGACGTCCAATATGCTTGGTCAATTTCCGGTCAACTATCCCTCAAATAGCCCTTGAACAACCCCAAAAACACAGTCAAACTACTGTTGACTGAAGTCAACCTGTTGCCCAAAACTAGGGCAGTCAACGTTGGTCAAACCCGTGGACGGATTGCCTCGATTTTTGTGCCAAAATCTGCGGCTTGCCTAGGAGAGGCAGCCACACCAAAATCGCATCCTTGATGAGTCAACGCAGGTCAAAGAGACCTTCAATAGCTTCTGCGTCCACCTTGCCCTAATGCGTCCTCCTCCTTCCCATGTGTGAGTTGCTCCTTGTATAACCCAAAGCTAAGGAGAGAGGGAGAGAAGAATGAGTGAGATGAGATGATGAGAGAATGAATCAACCTCTCTTGTATTTATATGATTCACTGGGCATGTGTGCCACACATTTAACTGCTGACCGACCTTGACAATTTGTTAAGTAAATACAAATAAATTCATATCTCCATAAATACTTGTCAGAATCGGATGATCTTTAGACCAATCCTACACTTGTCGACAAGAGGAATCTAGGAAAAATATCAGCTGCAATAAATGAGGTGACCCACATGGAGTTTGGCCCTAGTTGCCAATTTTAACACTCCCTCTCAACTAGGGAGAACTCCATCTGCAATCCGTTTGATTGTCGCTACTATCCCAACCATCAAATGCACTGCCTTGCACTGCTTGGCCCTGCTCTGCTTTGCTCTACTTTGCTCAAACTATGAAGAAGAAGAAATGATCGAGGATGTATCATACCATCCTCCACTGACCCGAAGTCAGTCTCAGAGTGTGTCATACCACTCTCATTGATCCTAGATCAATGGAGGTCATCCTAGCATAGGGAGTACGGTAGATACAACAATGCGTCCATCGATAGTACTACTAATGGTTCCTAACCTCATTTCCCTACTCATTGATCAGATGAGAGATACTTCCCATGAGTCCCAGACTACATGGGTAAGATGCCTCGACAGGAGAACTAATCATCTCGTCCACAAGAGAACGAATCATTCTGTCCAACAGTCGCCATAGGAGAACTAATCATCCTGGCCCACAGGAGAACTAATCATCTTGTTCCACAGTCGCCATGGAGAACTAATCATCCTGACCCACAGGAGAACTAATCATCCTGTCCTACAGTCGCCACAGAGAACTAATCATCCTGGCCCACAGGAGAACTAATCATCCTGTCCTACAATCGCCACGGGGTGTCACAGGGGAGGGTTGAACCTTTCACCCTATACATAGTGCACCATTAGGGGATGGTGAGTCGCCCTGTGGTTGTATGTCGCTCCAAGAAGTACCCCGCGCCCCCTTGAAGCTCCCATAATTCAATGCATCATACTCGACCCTCATAAGAGGGTCCCTGAACGACACCAAGTCATTCTTGGAAGGTCAAGAATTTGACCTTTCCCAAGGGCTTCATCAAAATGTCAGCGACCTGTTCATTTGTACTGATATGTTGGAGCCTTATTGCTCCCCGCTACACCATATCTCGAATATAGTGGTACCTGATATCAATAAGCTTGGAGCAATCATGAAATACAAGATTCTCTGATAAACGAATCCTGTTTTGGTTGTTGTCACACAGGATCACAGTGGTATCCAATGTAAATCCAAACAGCTCACTGAAGAGCTTTCGCAACCAGACCGCCTCACAACAATGTACTCTGCTTCGGTGGTGCTCAAAGCCACCGACTTCTGTTTCCTGCTCATCCAGGATATCAAGGCAGATCCCAAAGAGAAACAACACCCAGAAGTGCTCTTTCGGTCCACCACAGTGCCCAATCAGCATCGGTATATCCATGTAGTCTCACATCTCCGGCAGTGTATCTCAACCCATGAGTGATTGTGCCACGAAGATATCTCAATAGATTCTTGGCACCAAACCAATGTGAGTGGTGAGGCTCAACCATATGTTTATTCAACATGTTGACTGCAGAACATATATCCGGACGAGAGTTCACCAAGAACATCAATGCTCCGATGAGTTGACAATACTTGGTAGCATTTGGTAAAACGGGTCCGGCAACACTACTGCTTAACTTCTTGAAGTCAAGCTCCATCGGGGTAGTCACCGGCTTGCAATCCACCATACCGAATCTCTCCAATATCTTCACCACATATTTTCCTTGAGATAGGAAAATCTCCCCTGGCTTCTGCCAAACTTCTAGTCCTGGGAAATAGTGCATCAGTCCTAGGTCCTTCATCTCAAATTCAGAAGCCAACTCCCTCTTACATTTGTGAATGAGAGGGTCTGCACCTGTTAGAAAGAGGTCATCAATGTACATTACCAGTATGAGAGGATTGTCATCTACAACCTTAAAGTAAAGGTTAGGGTTAGCTTCACTCATAGTGAATCCCAGCTTCATTAAGTAGCTATCGATCCTCATACTACGCTCGGGGTTCTTGCTTCAGCCCATAGAGGGCCTTCTTCAACCTACACACATGAGATTCTCGATCATGAATCTCAAATCCTTTAGGTTGCTCCACATAGACCTCCTCTTTGATCGAACCATGCAAGAACGCGGTCTTGACATCCATCTGATGTAGGTTCCATCCTTGCGAAGCAGCAAGGGCTATGATCGAGCGGATGGTGGTATATCGGGCAACAGGTGCAAATATCTCGTCATAGTTTATACCTTCCTTGTGAGAGAAGACACGAGCGACAAAACGAGCCTTATACTTTTCTGCACTTCCATCAACTGCATGCTTTATCTTGTAAAGCCATTTCGAAGTGACAACTGCTCTGTCTTGGGGTCTGGAGACCACATCCCAAACATCTTTTTTCTTGATGGAGTCATATTCCTCGGTCATAGCATCCTTCCATACTTGATGCTTGACAGCTTTTGCGAATGACGAAGGCTCATTTTGGATGATTGTGCTCATGATGGTCAAGTATCCCTGATACCTGGTCGACTTCTTACTTTCCTGGAAGGTTCCCCTGGGTACAACATGCTCTTCAGCATCATCAAGTGTCCCCCTAAGCCATGAAGGCCTCTTCCTAGAAGAGGAGGGCTCATGCGGAGGGGGATCAATAGGATTCATAGGTCTTCCACATCGGGCATCGTCTCATCTTCCTTTTCCTTTGGATCCCTGGTGTCAGCTTCTTTAGATCCCCTTTGAGTAGGAAGATTGTCAACTTTGCTAAGAGCCATATCTTCGTCAAAGTTGACATCATGGCTAATCTCGATTTCCCTTTGACCAACCACATAGATTCTATAGCCCTTAGTATTTTCGCTATAGCCCACGAAGATTCCTTTCTTTCCAGATGCTCCCAATTTATTCCTCTTCTCCTTCAACACATGAAAATTTATCAGACTTCCAAAAATTCGAAAATGAGATACGTCAGGTTTCTTACTAGTGAACATCTCTTCAGGAGTCATGGAACCCAATGCTTGATGATGGCATCAGGTTTGCACATATACGACGGTATTCACAGCTTCGGCCCATAGAAAGTTTGGAAGTCTTTGATTGTGAAGCATAGCACAGACAACTTCCACAATCGTACGATTCTTCCTTTTCGCCACTCTGCTTAGGAGTATATGGTGTTGTAGTCTCCCTCTTAATGTTAGCCTCTTTGAAAAAGTCATGGAACTCATTGGATTCATACTCAGTCCCATTATCAGTCCTTAAGATCTTGATCTCCTTTTTAGTTTGATTCTCGATCAAGGCTTTGAAGTGACAAAACCAAGTGAACACTTCATCCTTCTTTTTCAAGAAGTATATCTAGGTCTTGCGAGAATACTCATTTGTAAAAGTGAGGTCATATAAATATCCTCTCAAAGAGTTCACAGGCATCATACCAGATATGTCTAAGTGAATCAACTCCTATATATCGGAGGTCTTGCTTTGGCTTGAGGGGAATGGTCCCCTTTTGAGCTTCCCTTTGGCACATCCAGGACATACACCTTCTTGCTCTACGTGGAACTCAGGCATCCCTGTCACCATTTGTCTTGCATTGGGTAGAGCTTTATAATGAAGGTGAGCAAACCTCCGATGCCATAGTTCGGACTGAAGTGATGTGTCACAGGACATGACACCCAGCAGACTTCCTCCGACCTGATATAATGAATCGACTCGAAACCCAAGAGTGAAAGCTTCCTTAAAATTCTTTTTCCATACACGTACCTTGCCATTGATGAAGGTTACCTTGTAGCCTTTGTCCTCCATTGCCGGAACGGACACCAGGTTCTCTTTGAGATCCGGTACACATAGGACTTCTTGCAAATGAATTGTATTACCCCGATTCAATTGAAGAGTGACATTTCCTACGCCTTTCACGAGATATTTTGCGTTGTCCCCAAGAACAATTTCCAGGTTGGTCTCCTTTTCTATCAGATTGGAGAGAGCTTCTTTGTAGCTAGTGAAGTGCCTTGAGGCACCACTATCAATAAGCCAATTTCCCAGCGAGTCCGGTGGAGCAATAGTAGAGAGGGCTGCTGGTAGACAATATTCATCTTGCTTATTGTTAACAACATTAGATTCATACCTGGAGTTTCTCGCCTTCTTGAAGGGTTGTTCTATTCCTTGATTTCCGACATTTCTTTTACCTCTGCCATTGGACCTGCCATTCCTTTGATTGCCTTGAGAGTGATTTTGGTCATCGTCATGGTGTGAGTCCCTTTTATCAGGGCACTCCCTCGCATAGTGGCCCATTTTGTTGCAACTGTAACGTTGACCTTTTCTGCCACCCTTTGGTCCAGCCTTTCCTTTGGATTTAGCCCCAGAATTGGTTTCTTCTTTTAGCATGAGAAGAAAAGGCAGAGGGATGGCCTTTAAGTGCGCGCATTTCTTGCTCTTCCATCCTTGTCTCTTCTTGAATACGTCTAGCCATCAATTCCTCAAATCCTGGGATGACATTATTGTTGAGAAGAGTAGTCCTGAATATATACCATTCAGGTGGCAGTCCTCCAAGAGTTGTGATAGTCATTTCCCTGTCATGAACTACTTCCCCAGTATTTAGGAGATCATTCTTGATCTCGGTGATCCTTAAGAAATATGCTTGCATACTCTCATCTTTGCCCTTCTTAATTTCCTTCAGCTTATTTCTAAGGAACATAACTTGATTTGCATCATTAACTTTAAATAAACTCACCAGTCTATCATAGATTGCCTTGGAGGTTGTCAGCTCGGAAACATAGGCCACCAGGTGCTTGTCGATAGAGTCTCGGATGATCTTCCTTGCTTTGACGTCTCCCTTGGACCACTTGCTTTTGGCAGCAACATATGCATTTGATGGAGGCGCAACAATATTGCCTCTCACATGGTCCAACACTTCCTGATCTTCTAAAGTCAGATTGAGAGACATCTTCCATCCGTGATAGTCAGACTTCTCACGGAGCTTGTCTTTGGCGGGGAAGAGTGTTGAGGACCCCGTGAAGTTTTTCGGATAGCCTTGCCAACCTTCTCTTCGGTGATTGCCTTTGCTCTTACTCTTGCTTGGGCTTTGTCTTCACCTCAGCTCCGATACCATGTTAAATTATGGTATGTTCTATGCTTAGAGCAATTTACTTCTTTTCTTCTTATTAGCCACAGATTAGCAATCCCATATACATTAAGTAAAGTGCAGATAGAACATTAAATGATCAACAGAAAACAAGCCAAGAAAAGAGACACAAGATGTGGCGGCTAGCCAGGGACATACTCCAATGCAGGGAAACCCTTTGATCAAATCTTCTTTTATCTTCAATAGTTCAACAAAGAGAAATAGTACAAAATCAGAATTCTGTAATTTTATATCAGCAGCAGCAAACCCTAGATCAGCAAAGTCAAACTTGGTCAAACGAGTTTAAATTGACCTCCAATATGCTTGATCAATTTCCGGTCAACTAGCCCTCAAACAACCTGAAGAAAGAACCCTTGAACAACCCCAAAAACACAGTGAAACTGTTGTTGACTGAAGTCAACCTGCTGCCCAAAACTAGGGCAGTCAACGTTGGTCAAAGTTTCAAACCTGTGGACGGATTGCCTCGATTTTTGTGCCAAAATCTGCGGCCTGCCTAGGAGAGGCAGCCACACCAAAACCACACCCTTGATGAGTCAACACTTGGTCAACGTAGGTCAAAGAGACCTTCAGCAGCTTCTGTGTCCTTTCAGCATCCTCCTTGCCCTAATGTGTCCTCCTTCCTATGTATGAGCTGCTCCTTGTATAACCAAAAGCTAAGGAGAGAGGGAGAGAAGAATGAGTGAGATGAGATGATGAGAAAATGAATCAACCTCTCTTGTATTTATGTGATTCACTGGGCATGTGTAACTGCTGGCCGACCTTGACAATTTGTCAAGTAAATACAAATAAATTCATATCTCCATAAATACTTGTCGAAATCGGATGATCTTTAGATCAATCCTACACCTCTCGACAAGAGGAATCTAGGAAAAATATCAGCTACCATAAATGAGGTGACCCACATGGAGTTTGGCCCCAGTTTCTAATTTTAACAAGTCCACTATATAAAAACTAAGAATCCAAGCAAAATGATCCTTGCCCACAGTCTGTGAACTTGGAGACCAAGGATTGAGTACCTGCAAACACTATGTATTACCTCAAAATAATCACTTAAAGCACAACATAGGAAGCCTGTAGTCAATACATACCACAGAGCAACGAACAAGAACAACCTTGAGTTGCACCCCGAAGTCTTTTATTATAGCAGAAAAAATAGTTTTTAGTGGGACAATAGTTTGCAAAAATGCTTCAGTAGCAATATTCTAGCCAGAGATCAAAATGACTAGAGACTCAACTGACTCTTTAATTTATAGATAAATCCTCCAAAAGGAAAAATACCGGTTAGTTTCTTTGATCCTTGTCAAAATAATCTTAGCCGTTGATAAGCCTTCAAGATACTTATATGCTTTGAATACTTATATTTAAATACTTATATTTAAATACTTTATCTATATATATATATATAAGTATAAGTCATTACCTTGTTACCGTGCTGTATCGTATTTGGATTTTTTGAAAATTTTCCGTATCTGTTTCAATCCCCGTATTTGTATCTGTTCTCATATTCGTTTTAGTGCAACTTAGTCTAAAGGGAAAATGGGTGATGTGGCACCAATCTACTCAAGTGTTGGGGTCAACTAGTGATGTGCAAGCTCTTCCCTGTCATCTCAAGGATAACCATCATCATCAGGGCTTTGGAACAAGCAAAACCCATCAAACAATGTCAAGGCTAGCATGGAGGCATTCTGGGTCTATCTGGGCACATCATTATTATCTCCAACACCAAGCTTCATGGGATCAATGTTTTAGCATCTGGGGGTACCTCAAAGTGTTAAGTACCATGCAAAATCATCATATGACCCAATGCTATGCTTTGGATGGGAAACACTGCATCAACAAAATCATATCCTCTCTCTAGCATGGGAAAAACGACCTTTGGTATGTTGTTGAATGGAGTGATAATCATCTTTTCAAAGGCCTCTGATGCTATAACAATACCACTTGACAAAACCTTACTCAAAACCAAGTGAAATCACGAATCATTAGGGACAAGAACTATAAATGTATCATAGTGGACCATAGCTCACCTTCAAATGTTTAACTAGATCAAGTCTCATAAACAAGTTACCTCCTTTTGTTAGGGATGGTTAGGTGGATAACCCTATTAGGTGTTTTCATGCCCCAAGTTAGCTCATGAATTCATAGGTGCGTGTGAAAATGGTGGCTGCAGAGTGGGAAAGACTTTAGGGCAAGGTGCTAGAGCCACGTGACTAGCTAATGGAGGTCCAACATCTTGATTGTATGGATGCAAGGAGAGAAAAATCATGGAGTCATGAGCTACCCCTTTCCTTTGCCTACTTTTTCCACGCCTTTAGTGTGCCTTTTACTTCTTTATGATTTGCTTTGATTTGGGTGCATAGCTCAAGATCCCGAGTTTGCTTTTTGAAAATTTCCATTACCCCTTAATGATGAGTCAATTTATTGCTCATCAAGGTTGGGACTAGACAAGAGTTCCTTTTATAGATGAAGCATCATCTTCTTGAGAAACTACTTGATGGCTAATGAGGGGGGTAGGTCCTATGCTAGGCTTTTGTCCATTTGCTAATCAAATGTCCCAGCCATATTTTGCATTTTATCTTTTCTTTTCATTGTGGATTTCATATGCTTTTATCCTTCTTTTAGCTGCATCAACCTCTAGGGCAAAGTTTTTTGGAACCAGACTCAAGGACGGGGATGAAAAGGTACCAATCCCAATGACCACTAGCTCGAAGAATGGAGATGAATAGAGGGAAAGATGAAAAGTGGTATGGAATATCTTGAACATGCTACTTCAATTAAAGTCTCCCCAGTAGTGCCCTCCCTAAAACCTAATGCCTCATAGGAGGTCCCACTAGACTAGAGTCAAAGACTAACCTCCCAGGTGAAGTGAGTGAGCAAGAATACAGTCAAGATTGGTCAGTCATCCAATTTTCACCTTGTTCCATATAAGTATGCCCGTACCATTAAGTGAAAGCACATGATTGCAAAATTGATAAATTACTTATTGATGAATGACCCATCCTCTGTAGGAAGGTATGTCGAATGGGAGAGAGAAATTTGACTAGAGCAAGAAGTTGAGGATCTTGGCATCATGTTATGTGCGAATCAAATAGGGCTGGTGACTGGCTGTTTGTCCAAGGAGGAGAAACAATTTCTCTTATGGGTTACCCACTTTTTGGTGGGTAATTGGGCCACACAAATCAGAGTGAATCAGTGCAAGTTTTCTATGTGCTCTGGGAGTAGAATTGTGAAATTCCTGTTTGTTATGTTTTCCTAGGATGCAACCATCACATTGATTTAGTTTCCTAGGAATAGTTGGCAAACTAGAAACACCATTTTTTTCAGTAAATGAAGACTGTCATAATTAAAATGTCCAAATCTTGCATGGCATAGAAGACTGGATGGCAACATACCTTCTTTGTGCTGAGAGAGGTATGCAGAGTTCTGTGCATGAGCATATGTTCCTTGCAGATTCAACGGCCTTTCCTCCTCTACTTTAGTCATGCCACCTGTGTTGTCATAAGCTTTCCTTATCTCTACTTCAAACAGATGAATAGAGTGGCCTTGCTGGCAAATGTGAACAAGGGACAGTAGATTTCTCTGCAACTCTGGAAGGTGAGTACATCATGGAGAAGAAAATCAGGAAGTCCAGGAAGTTTAAGCATGATGGTGCCAAGTCATGAGGGCTCGAGACTTGATTTGTCTGTAAAACACACTATGCCATCTACATTGTCATTGAAGTCTTTGAAAAAATCATTTTTAAAGGTCATATAGCGGGTTGCCCTTGTATCAAGCAGCCATGCATCTCTCTGAGAAGCAAATGAAGTGTGAAACAAATCTTCAGTTCCTCCAGTATTGCAATGAGCAGATTTAGGTGCTTTACCTTTAATTGGATCTAGTGTTTTACCTTTGTCTTCTTTTTGGTTTTGACTTTCTTTGATTTTCTCCTAGGGGATTCTGCATGTTGTTGCATCATGTCCATTTCTGCCGCAACGAGTGCAGTGAAGATCGAGTCTTTCTCCTTGATGGTGTTTACTCTGCCCTGGCTCTTAAATTCTTTCTTCCACATCCTCTTCTGCTGCCACTTCTTTTAGTAGAATCATATAACTGATCCTTCCCTTTCTAAGCAAGACACAGTGCTTCTTCAGAGGATTGAGTTGCTATCTTCCTCTTCCTGAAACCTTTCTTTTGTTCTGCAAAATTTTCCACCAGGATGTCAAAATCAATGGATTTGAGTTGCTCACTAGCTTGTAGAGATAATATAATTAGCGTATGTAGGATAGAGAGCTTTGACAAAGGCTATGAGAGAAATTTCCATCTTAACTCCAGTTGAATCTACATCATGCATGATGGCTCTAGTTTCAGAGGCTAGGGCCAAGGGGTCATTGTCTTTCAACTGAAGGTTGAAGAGTTTGACAATTAATTGAACAACTTCCAATTATGTGTGTGAGTCATATATATTTCAACTTCTTCAATGCACCACAAGAATTTGTAATTGAAACTATATGATGACTCACTCCTTCACTTGCAAAAGCAACAATGAGGGCATAGGCTTTGCTATCCTTGTTCTTCCAAATGGCTAGTTCCTTATCTGATGTGGGCTTCGTAGGTGCATTGTCATCCTCTCCTTCACAAATGCCTTTCTATAATTCATTAAAAATGAGGGTATGCCTGATCTTTCTTGACCATTCTTAGTAGTTCTCTTTTCCAGTCAGCACTACACCAACAATGGAGATGAGGGAATGCATATATGTTAATAATTTTCTGAGCTGAGGCCTTGATAGACAAGATCTCTATAATAATAATAATATCTAGTTGAAATCATATCTCTATTGCCTTACATAACTAACTAGCCAAATTAAAATTGTATTTAGAGGCATAAGGTATCAAACAAAATCCCTTATGGTTTTAAATTCAAGATGAGTTCTGCCATGATAATATGATCATATAGGTATACAATATGAACTCCCAAAATGAAGCAAAAATAAATCAATTTATCTCCAAAAACATCAAGATTTCCCGCTCTTTGAGTGCTTCCTTCTCCTTTGTACTACTAACCAATATATATATATATATACACACACACACAAATTGGAAAATTATATTCTGCAATCGTGTTGCCAGAACTCAGGTCACCTTTAGAGGCCCTCTGCTCATGTACTCAATTGTGTTGGCTCCAATCTTGGCGCAGAACCCACTTAGAAGCTTCGGTGCCTTCGCAGGGGAGAGAAATGAGAAACATGAAACATCATTGAGAAATGAGAAACCAGAGTTTCCATTGGTTTAGATAGTGCCAAGAGTGGATGTTGGGTTGACATTATCCCGTTTCTTGAAGGTATCCTCGTTTTTCTTGATTTTGCGGATCAACGGGTCTGAGAGGAGGGCATGGCTGAGGATTGCAAAGGAAAGTGGGAGGATTAGGGTGAGCATGTTGGGGATCCTTTTGGAGGTCTTCAAGATCCTACGCATGGTCAGGAAAGGTTTGCAGCTCAATTCTGTTTGGAAGCACCAGGTTCGCAGCCTGATTCTGCGTGGAAGCACTAGGTCCGCAGCTCGATTATGTTCACTCTCAACTAGTTACAATAAAGTGTTTGGATCTACATGTGGAAAGCTAATGGCAGATGGCAGCATGAGACCGATCTTTCCTAGAATTTTTGTGAACCTGACTTTGGTGAAGGGGAAGGTAACGTAGGGGAGAGAGGTAGGTGGTTTGTTAGAGTGACAGAAAAATGGGACTGGTGACTAGATTCGCCACTGCAGGGACATTAGGACTATGCAAGCGCTAAGGCATACAAAGCTTTTGGCAGTAGGACGGCCAGATTTAACAGTGGAATGAGCAGAGGAAATGCTTCTGATAGATTAAACAGTGAGCAGGTCAGACTAGCGGGGCAGAGATGGCAGGCCGGACTTGTGGGGCAGAGATGGCAGATCGGACCAGCAGGGAAGAGATGGCAGAGGAGTTACTCTAAGCAGGGCAGAAGTGCCTAAATTTGGCTCTGATACCATGTCAGGCCAGATGAGATAACTCCCAAGACTCTCTTATTTTTCTTCATTAATCAAGCACTCGTATATATACAATGATATTGTGACCTTTGGTTTCAACTTCCAAGGTCTGATGTCTCTTCCTATTCTAATGTTTTGTATTTTCATATTTATAAAATATTTACAATTTCACCCAATCCCTAAGGATTAGATGTCTAACAGAAAGACACTTATACAGTCCAGTAAAGTAGAGATATTGTCACATTGGTAATGCTTACATCATCATATTTAACTTTTTAAGCTTCCAGAAGACTATGATACTTGTAACAGATAATAATACTAATTTTATATTTTAGCCAAACATAAAACAAAAAGTCTTTCTCTATATATGAAAGAGAGATTTGATATGTACACATAATCTAAAAATTGCTCTATGGAGAGATAAAAGAGAGATATCAGATTTACACATAAAAATAAATACTGTAGATATGATCAAAAGGTGTATTTTTACATAAATGTATCTCCATAATTTGTGACTTCTGAGTTTTACTGGGTTGAGTGAAATTGCAGCCATCCTAGATCCTTTTTAAATGATTGAAAAATTTACACCTCAAGTTATTTGATCCTTCTTCACACTTGATAGATCTGAGGGTAAGATCAATCTATGCTGGTTCAACTCTTCAAAACTAAGCCGCAATGATGGTTTCCTTGAAATCATGGATATGAACTAGTGAGATTGATGTGACAATCACAGCTAATCTAGGATCCACTATAGCCCTTTTCTCAATGAACTATCCACATGAACGTTGATGTAAAATTAAAAATGATCACCCTCAAACTTTAGGGTAGGATATATCTGTTACATCAAAAATGAGTTGGAGCATTGGAGGTGACAGCTGTTGAAAAAACAGGCTGAATTGCCGAGGAACATTCAAGGTTCCAAATAATAAGCTCCTGTTAACAGCAATTTTCCTACTTCAAGCACATTAGCTATGATTATCATCATTGGAAACACGCACTAGTTAAGTCAAAATAATGTATGGTTTAAAATATTGGAAATTGGATTTTTGTTGGAATTACTTTTCAGTCCAAATATAGTAGTTTTTACTGCTATTATATTTTTTTAGAGATAAGGTCCACTATTTCTTGTATACGTTTGAAGAATATCTAATTTTTTTTTTTGAAGTCCTCGAATATAAGTTTGTTGCTGAAACTTGAATCTCACTGATAAAATTTGCTGATACACATATTTAAGATAGCGTGAAGTCATGTTATAAAGAAGACAGTGGTAAACTAAAATTCATGGTAAAATGTGTGTGATAGAGAGATAGATCAACAGAGAGATCTATGCATGTTATTAGATTTGTTTTGAAGGCAACCTGAGAATATTAAATTCTCTATTTTCACTTGAGCAGGTATTGGGTTTCACCATAAACTCATCTTTTGTTGTTTATCATTGAATTGAAGGCTTCGATAATTGAGGCAGGAGCAGTGCCAGTCTTATTACGTATCCTACAAAGAAACCCAGCAGTAAATGGTGGACCAGTTCAGCTTCTTTGGGAGCTATCCAAGAGTGAGTCTGGGAGGGTGGGAATTTTGGCAGAGAAGGCGGCTGTTGTCATAGTGGCAAGTGCTTTTAACTTGTGCACATATGACCAGAAGTTGCAAGCAGAGAAGCTCTTGTACAACCTTTGTGAGCATGACAAGTCAGCTATCATTCAAGCAGCAACATCAGGACTTTTTGGACCATTAGTTCGCAGGTTGGCTTCTGGTAAGATTTTTACAGTGTTGCTTATTGTTTGGAAGTAGTTCTCCTCGTATAACTCTGGCAGTTTGTTCGTTTATAGGATCTCTTTCTCTGCTATATGCTTGCTAGTTGTGTCTTGGAAACATATACAATATTGCAATTGTTTGTTATTGGTTTATTTTATTAATATTGCAAGTATAAATTGGATTTTGATTCCAATGTTGCACATGGTATATGAATTGGGATTTATTATTCGCAGGTGATGAAGCTTTGCAGCTGGAGATGCTGGAAACTATTTGCTCCCTTGACCTCAATGAACAAGGAATCTGTTCTCTGGTGGATTGTGGTGTAGTTCCACCCCTGTTGAATCTCTTGCAGAATGGCAAGTCAGATTGTAGACTAAAAGCTGCAAAAGCGCTTAAGCTTCTCTCAAATTCAGATATCAACAAAGTTGTGATGGCAAAATCTGGCACTCTCCCTGTGCTTGTCAGATCACTTTCTTCTCGAGTGCCTGATCTTTCTCTTCTAATTTTGGAAACTCTTGCAAACCTAGCATCAGAAAAGCAAAGTGCTGCCCAAATTGAACATGAGGGTGTTGTTTCACGTTTGATTGACATGTTAAAATTTGAGGATGTTCTCATGCATGAAAATGCATTGAGAACATTAGACTGCATTGCCAAGGACAGTCATACAGTCCGCCAATGGATAGCAGATTTAAAGGTGGTCCCTAGATTATATAGCCTTGTCCAAAATGAGAGACTTTCTTCCTCGTGCAGGGTGAACATCTTAAATCTCATTTCTTACCTTGCACAAGATCGTATTACTCGTCAGGCAATTGTAACTCCAAGAAAGATGCTGAGCTTTTTTGTTGGCATCTTAAAAGGAGGCCAAGGACCTCAAGGATATCCATATGAGATTGAAGCAGTTTTGGCAATACTATCTGTGATGGCAAAGATGGATGAAGCAAAGCATTCCATGGTTTCAGAAACTTCTCTGCTGCAATTTTCAGTGGATTGTTTGAAATCAGATCGTCTGAAGATAAAAGAGTGTGCTGCAAAGATTCTTGCAAGGCTAACTGATCCAAATCTTGTAGATACAAATTTCCAACTGAATTTGGCAAGAATGGGTATGATTCCTCTTCTGGTTGAAATGCTGAAGTCTGGCTCAGAGCGTTCAAAGCAATATGCATCCGTTATACTTACACATTTGTCCATGCAAACACCGTATTTAACAGAAAGGCAGTCTGTTATTAAGAAGTTTCTTGCGAAGCTTGGTTTTTCAAGGTACAAAATTTGCAGAGTTCATGCTGGCAAGTGTAGTTCAAGAGGAACCCTTTGCCTGGTTGAATCTGAAGCCGTTCCTAATCTCATTTATCTGATCAAGGATGGCCAACACCGAAGTGCACAACGAGCAATTCAAGCTTTGCTTACTTTGGTGAAGAACAAAAAAGATATGGATAGAGGCATTGATTATCTTGTGAGAAATGATATAATCAGTTCTCTTGTCCACATTATAGGAAAGAATGAAAATTCTACTGAGAAAGCAGTTATACTGTTGGAAAGGATATTTAAATGTAAGAAATATAGAGTTCCAAGATATGCAGAGTTGGCTAAGGCAGCATTATATACAACCATGGCAACAGGAAAACCAGATGCCCGCAAGGCTGCAGCCACAGCCCTAATGCATCTTGGAATGGTGCCAAACACCTCAACCTATACACAAACTGAAACGGGTTAAACATATTTATGGCTAAAATTTTCTTCCGGTCACAATTCCTCCATTGTCTCTGAAATTCCTAAAGACCTTGACAGTGGGCTCTTCTTTTATTCTTTTCAACCCCTGTATTGCCCATTGTTAACTGATAAACAGTATTCCATCTGGTTGTTTTTGTAATTTACTGCAGCATAGTCAGTGAGTCTCTAGCATTTTGTCAAGTACTTTAAAGTAATAAGAATTGAATCCCTGATAAGCGAGAGCTTTTCTTCTTCTAGGAGGGTACTCCTGTATATGAATAATCTGGGCTGGAAAGGTTTAACTTGCTCATCCCTATCTTTAGGTTGGAAACTCCTCCCTATGTTTAAAAGTACCTACGATAAAGCTCCTCCTATATACAAAGTACTCACGATGAAGCTTGCCTCAAATGAATATGTTCAGCTGCTCGGAAACTGTTTTGACTTCCAAGACTTTACCTCGCTTTGTTCAAACTCTAAAAATATTCTTTGTTTCTGACTCTAATGGTCGGGTTAGATTTATATCACGTTGGCATCCTGATTATTCTTGAGATTCTGGGTGTAGTTGCTGTTAAAACTAAGGTCTCTTCAATAAGTTTCATGGACGTTAAGCCATTGCTACGTTGTCAGGTACACGTTGGATGAGATAGTAATAGGTGGAATTTCAATATTGGTCCAAAAGGTCCCATCCTTTAAAGCGTGCACCTCTATAATACAATAAGTTCAATTTTAACAGATTTTGTGAAGGAGGAGCAATGTTTACCTCACTATTAGTGCTGTGAGACCTGTGAGGCTGAGTGCGTTTTGCATGAAGCATGTATATGTTACTATTTGTTTCAAGTTTCAACTATCAAATCTGATGCATATTTTCTTATTTGTTCTAGTTTACTTCACACGTGGCAATATATTCACTGTTATATTCACCGTTTAAACATTATTGAGGATCAATGTAGGACTTCTTTACCTAATCTTCACATGGACCCGTGTAAATATCAAGTTAAAACCCGTCATAACTAATGCAGAAAAAGGGTATGGTTTGTATGTAGCATTTCCAAAATTGATGGAACGTGCAATGTCATATATAAACAAAATTTAAAATTTAGATTAAAGTTAATTATGTTTTAAATTTATATGTTATTGCTATTTATGAGTTAAAAGATTTAATTATACATTATGGTTATAAATCAGTAACGAGGATATATATATATATATATATATAGGTTAGACACAATTTCTGATGAACCCGCTGTTAACATTCCTTGTCTAAATTGGTGATCGACCTGTTTTTAACATCCCTTGTCCCATCCATGTCACTGTTTCAATTGGTTTGGTTGCTGGTTAGATTATGTTGGTGAAGTGTTGATCATCTTTACTCGTAGCTTTTGACATTAGGGTTATGGTTTAATTATTTAACTAGTTAACATTTATATATATTATTTGAGGTAGTGAAGGTTGATTTAGAAATTTATGTGGGTTCACAACTCTTTTATGGTGAAAGGTGCCCCACCTCCTAAGTTGTATATAAATAAATATAATTTGAGTATTTTGTATTATCATTTTGAATTTATTAGTGATTGATTCTTTTGTATAAGGGCACCTATCTTTTGTTTGGGGGTTCATGCCTATTTATGTGATATTTATGTCCAAGGTTTATGTTGGTTTAGGTTTTGTCAAAGTGTTCACTGTAGATTCACAATCTTTTTGTGGAACATGGTATTAGAGCTAGTGTGGACTTTTCCTTCTCTCCCCAACACTATTTTATGTATGTTTCATGTTTGAAACTAGGGGTTTTTCAAAAGTCTTTTTGGGACATCAACAAATTTCTAGGGGTTTTAAATTTTCTTTCACCAAAGCCCTCCTCCTTTTATAGGTTTTGGTCTTTTTAATGCATTTAAGGGATCTTTTGCAAGTTTGTGCTCTTTTTAGGGGAGTGCCTTCCTTGTCTCCTTTGCTTAGCCAAATATTACACTTTTAAGGTCGTTTTAGGTATAAAATTATGTTTTTTTCCATCCCTATTTTAGGATAATGACATTCTTTTTAGGGGTTTTAAGCCTTTCCACTATCAAGTCCCTTCCCTTTTTGGTGTTTTTTTATTCTTTGAATGAATTTGAGGGGTTGTTTTGCATATTAAAGTTTTTCTACGACAATAAACCTTATATTTCACTTTGTTTTTGTTAAAAATCGTTTTTGGTTTTTTGGAACAACATTGGTATTGTCTATGTTTCTCCAATTTTTTAAATTTGCCAAGGCACTTGTTGGGTGCACTATCATTGTGGAATCAGGGGTTAATAATTCTTTTTCAGGGCCTCTAGTGGGTGATGTATAAATTGCCATGGATATTCCACTCGATAGTTCATTATAACATATTTGATAAAAATAATTTGAATCTGAAATATATAATATGAGGGTTAATTTTATTTGATTTTTAGGTTTATTAATTAATATTTTTTACTTGTGTGCAATAGATAAAATTTGAAAAATAGAGAGCAATGAAATACATTTACACACCAATCACAACAGACACCTAGATGACTTGGAAAACCCTAGCTGGAAAGTGATGTCACTTTGCGCTCTTTTTTCTGAATAGAAATGATGCAAATATAGAGAAGACACTCTCTATGGAGTTACTTGAGACCTATGGCATATGGGCTGCTACAAAACACATACCTATTATGTTATGTTCTTTTTCTATCCACCCTTGGCTACTTTGTTCTACTATAGAACAAAATGCACACGAATATATTAAAACCCTTTTTTCTCCTAGTTGTTTGGTTACAACATAATCCAATAGCCAACTAGAGGTTAAGTTTGACTCCTTCAACTTTGAATTAGAGTTACAACTTTGGCCCTTCTAAAGTCCTCTTCATGGTCTCCATGTGGTTAGCCCCTTTTCCATGAGTAACGGGGGTTGATGTGACATCTTCTTGAAATATGGTGGTCTACCATAGTGGGTCAACTTCCAAGAGACATAACTTTTTCATTTGAACCCCTATTGATGTCTTTCTTGCATTGTTGGAAAGACTCTGTGTGTAGAATATCGTTATGGGGTATGGCACTTTAGAAACAAATTTTCACCCCAAAAACCATCACTTAAGGCCTTAAATTTGCCTCGGAAGGTTTCAGGTCTTAATTCTCTGAACTTGTTTTTGCCACCAAAACTGCTCCTATAAGCTTATCCCTTCAATTTTTCCACTCTGAAAACATCGAGATGGATGACAAATTATAGTGGTTCAATTTGGATCATACCTCGATTTTGGAGGACTTTGGTCCCCAAAGGCTTTTACTGAATGAGGTAAGGAATTTTTTCCTCCACCTCCTCCACGGAGTACCATTTAGCCATGCATAGAAGCTGTCTTTTAAACTCAATATGCTAAAGTTCATACAATCCATGTTTTGTAGTTTTGGACCTTTTTTGCAAAACGATATCCACTGTCAACTTTGTTTGAGTATTTGGAGCTACATCCTCTATGGTGTTGGAAAATGTAACTAGATTCAGTCTTCATAATTACCTTTGTACTTATGACATCACATATTTTTTTGAAAAGAAGAAAAATAATAATTATTTTCTAGCATGGGTTTCATGCTTAAGTTGATATGTCTCTAGGTCAAGCATGCTCTTCATGCTTCTAGGGTTTGTCAAGTTAAAGGAGTATTTATCATAGTCTTGAAGTCAAGTTCCATTTGGATTTGAAAAGAAAATGTAAAGGAAAATTTATTTTGAGTCAAAATGTCATTTTTGTCCCCACAAGACCAATTCGGCCCTGCCTCAAGTCGGCCTAGTTTGGAGTAATTCAACCTCCTCATATGTGTATATATAAGAGCAACTTGACCTCATTTCACACACACAACAAGCAAGTTTGATCTCTTGTGCAAGAAGAAGCAAAAATCAATGAAATGTCAAAAGAAGAAGTCAAAGGAAAGAGGAGAAAAAAAGCGAAATCAAATGAGAGAATTTTCCCTAGAAAACCTCACACGTGTGAAATTTCAGAGTTGCAATAAGGACGAAATTTGCAGGTCTGTTGCAGGAGGTTGAAATTTTGTTCTAGGGGTTGAAATCTGAAGTTTGACCAACTTTTGGAAGGGTTTGATTACCATTGACTTGAGGAAACTTTGACTTGTTGGAAAGGCTTTGAAGGATGGTTGACTTGGGGCTTGTGAGTGAACTTGGTCTTGATATTTGGGTCTTCGATTTCTCATTTAATCTGATTCTATAAAAAGAGATGAAATTATTTTTGTGTTTTCCTCTTTGGAGGGGTTTTTCCCTGGCTTGGAGCCTACATCTGGTGTCCATTTTCTTTTATGATCTTTATGTTTTATGGTCTTGATAATTGTTTGATGAAAGAATCTAACAAAGAATAATAAAAACTGACATAATTTCAAAGAAATTATCAAGGATAAGGAGAATTGTTTAAATATCTGCTATGCCAGATTCTCCACCACAGTATCAGAGCTAAGGTGAGAAGAAGACAACTTGATGATCTTCACCATTGGCATTAAGTGGAAGGCATCCATTGAAGGACATCATTTGCTAAAGAACACAAGGAAAAGTTTAAACATAAGACTTGTTGACCTAGAAGAAAGGATACTACTCCCTTTGATGAACTATGGGCTCAATGCATCTTGGAAGAAACAAGATTGAAGGTAAAGGATGACACCGAATTAAATGCAAAGTCTCAAGCCTCTGTTGTAAAATCCAAGAAGAAGAAAGGCAGGTTTCAGAAGTCTAAAGGAAAACAAGATATGTCCAAGATACAACGCTATGGATGCAATGCATATGGACATTTTAAGAGGGATTGTCCAAATAAGAAAAACAACAAAAGGAAGGAAAGGAGTGGGCTTCACATGGTTGAAGAACAGAAAGACCCTGAGAATGAGTCGAAAGGTGAAGATCCCAAGGATCTATACTATTGAAGGGGTTCTACCACTATCATGTTTATTCGCAGTTTCTCTTTCTTTTATTAGAAAGTAGCAGTTAGAGTAACATGCACTGTTGCATTCTCTAGAATAGTGTTGGTTTTTGTGAAGCACTTTATCATAGAAGGAAAAATATGACATTTGTAGATTTAGAGTCTACATGATCAAATTGCTTTGAAAGAAGTCATATAGCTAACAAGAATAAGAAGACTTGGACCATATTGCACATCATAGTTCATCCAAGTATTTTCTAACATAATGTTAGAGGTAGTCATATCGTAGAAAGGATCACCACGATCCTCCAATAAGAACCATCATTTAGGGGAGGTTCTTTAATATTTAGAAGAAGCATTATGACATATATATTCCATTTACTATGGAAACAATAATCTTGAAGGATGAAGGGATGATGATGGTCAAGTTGTGATTTGAAAGGTAGAATTGAAGTCTTTCTCCTCTAAGGAAGGGAAGCTTACCTTTGATAAGGATAGAAGCAAGCTCTTTCAGAGAAAGGATGGTTAGATGGTTGTATAAAAGAAAATGTATGTATACCCTTAGTAACTGATCTTTTCTAGAAGGTAGAATTCTTGTTTACAAAAATCTTTTACAGAAAGAGTTGGTTGTAAGAATGTGCTCAATAACATGAGCATGAGAGGTCTTCTATGTGGCTACGTCGTTGAAAACTTGACTAAACTGAGAGGGGGGGAGTGAATTAGTTTAGTATATACATGGACATTAATTTTCTTTTCATTAATATCATTAATGATACATAACGTGAGAATCTTAACAAATAATAACCAACCTATGAATATGTGATCAACAAGTAATAAGCAAAGAAAACCAAATACATGTAACACATAATAACAACACACATTGACACCAGGTATATGTGCAAACCCATAAAGGGAGAAAACCACAATTTTATTATTGTTGTGATGCAAATGCAAATTCCTACTCCTTATTACCTCTGATTTTATGTAGGCCCCAACCTACAGGAGGCTGCTACCTCCATTTTCTGCACGCTGCAATATGCAAGGAATCTCCAACTCCCATATGTTTTTTGTAGGCCACAACCCACAAGAGGCTCCTATATCAACCAACTCCAATTGGATATTTATCAAGCTTCAACTTGAACGGAGACTACCATCCCCTTATGCAAACAAAAAATAACAATGTACTGGTTTACCTGGTCATAAACTTTAAATATCTCCATCTTCATTTCTGCATCTTCTTCCCTTCAAATCTGCTTCACATCAGCTTCATAAGTGCTAGGTAACTAATGCATAATAGTTCAATCAACTCCCCCACATTCATCCATTCTCTAACCTCTCTTATGCCTTCCAAAACCACATATTTTATAGAGATAGTTTTTTCGCTATTCGTATCCCTCATAAGAATATGAAGTGAATATGATTGACTCTTTGCTTTCCACTCATTCGTTTCCAAACTCTTCATATCTTGAATATTAGAACAAAAATAATTCATCCAATAATAATTTCAGCCACATGTAATCATTAAATGAATCAATCTAATGCCAAAATCAAATTTCAATATTTATCATTAATGCATGGAGTCTTGCCTTTGCATCACAAAAATTAAGCTTAATGAGCAGTTTTACATCACAATAGATTATGTAATATAGTAACCTCTGCAACATATCAAAACATTTTAATATATCACAACTCTTCCTCCTTTTTCTGCTCCTTTGCCTTCTCATACTGCGCGCTGCTCCTTGTGTTGCTATTCTTTGTGTTGTTGCTTCTGCATCCCTTGTTACTCTTTATGCTGCCCCTTTGTTTGCTGCACATTTGCCATCAATGACAATATTGCCAACAATCTCCCCCTTTGGCATTGATGGCAACTCAACTCATTCGCCCTCTTCCTTTTGTCCTGAAAGATATTTCTCCTTTGTTAGTTTACCTGGTCATTGCTGCCCATAACTTCTGCTTACCTCTCCCTTTGACATCAATGGCAAGGGGTTATAGATGCCTTGTAACATGTACACTATAGTGTATTGGTCTGTGTAAACAATGTTGACACTATCATTGATTGAATGCTACTTGATAAACATTGCTCCAAATAAGCTTCAAAAATGATTGAATACAGTAAAATATTGTTGTGAAAACATTCTGGCAAATGTTGCACATATTTTGTTGAGAGAACATTTTGTAAGATATTATGAATTATAGTCGCCAAATAATAAGTGCATTGCATCATTAAGTACATGAGGCATTGAATATGTGAGACAAGTATTTGAAGATGTAACTCCATAACCTTGTATGTAATAGGCAATAAATATGCAAAAATAAACATTGAACCATTGCAACAACCTTGAACATCCATTTCATCTGCATTATGTATTTTGAAGCAATGGTCCAAAAAAAAACTGTATTTTTATTATTATTAAATATATAGTGCTTCATTGATTCCAAGAATTCCCTTAGCATGATAGCCACAAAAATAGTGATTGGTTTCCACCATAATCTTAAAGTGATGGATGCTTTCTGCTTTTATGGGGTATTGAATGAATGTTGCCAATGTACAACATGAATGTTGCCTCTAGCAGCCTCCCATCAGTGAACATTTTTGCATGCACCATTCCACCAATCAATATTGCAAGGTTTAGAGCAATATCTGGCATCTTTGACACAAGATTTGGCATATTTAACACAAAATAAGAATGAAGTTTCTTTAGATATTCTAAAAGTTCTATAACCCTTTGCGCAAACTACTCAATGTTTATTAAGTCAATTGTAGAGATGTCTTGACCCATGGCATTCGTTGACAAAGTGGACTTGTCCTTCAAATATGGCATTCTTTGTCAAAGTGAACTTGTCTTTCACATATTTTGCTACTCTTGCACATATATAATTGTCATTGATGATCTTCACCAGCCTGGGAAAATACCATGAAAATACCATGAGTACCACTCCCTTATTCATGTCTTTGTCCAAGTTATCAAGAAGACTAGTGGCCACATTCATATTAAATTATGTGATGCCATATAGGGATAATACCATATTAAAGAATTTGAAAACTCAACTAAACTCTTTCCTTGACCAACTTGTATGTCGATAGGGAATAGCTTGCACAACTTTATACAGGCAGACACCATGGCTGGATAAGATTGGCTATCTCAATATAATCGTTGGAACAAGCTCCTTTTTCTTCAGCACACTGTCAAGCACACTCTAGAAAATTACAAAAATTCTTGTATTTTCCACTGCCATCTGATTTCATTTAGCAGTCCATGAATAAAACCTATACAGCCCCCACGTTACTCCACTTCAGTAACCACAACTTTCGTAATACGCTAACCAGGAGGTATACATATATGCGTAGGCAATAATAATAGATCTTCACTGTCAACCAACAATAAAAGACACGCTGAATACACCGTATAAGAGGGATGATAAACACAACAGATAATGGGCCTGGTAAGGGAGTGTATATATTTCCTTATCCTGAAGTAAACACATCCAGATATGCAAAGATAACTCGTACTTGTCCTTTAGAGGAGTATCCGCGAGCAAATTTATATGGATAAACTCGGCCCATAACAACAATATGGCTTGGGGTCCAACACATATAATAGCTCAGATGAACTCGGTCACTTGATTATCTCAACCCCTCTTCAACATAGAAGAAATCGACTAGCAATAAACTCCAGTCACAGTCACCAATGAAAGCCATATTTTCGTTTGTATACATAGTTTTGGGCAGGCTTTAAATAAATATTGAAGTTGTAGCACTTAGGCAGGATATGCGCAAGCAGGCCAAACCAAACATGCATGAATATGGAGTCTTCCTCTCAACTCATCAGTGATACTAAGTCATTCCAACATATATATACGCTCTTCGTGAAGCCATATGGAGTGTTCCAATATTAAACACGCTCTCCAACAATAAAAATGCTCTAAAAAAATATACATGAATATATACAAACACTCCACCGAAGTAATACAAGAATAATAAAAATGCTCTTATCGACATCACCACATCAAGGCCAATTGGAATTACCTTGTTTTCATCGATCTTGTACCACTTTCCTTTCAAATACTTTACATAGCATATAAAATCACCGAAGAATGAGGCATTCAACACGCCCAAATGAATAACCATGAGTAACCACGTGTTTGATAAGAAAATCTGTTGTAGAACGTGTTGCATATCAACATAGTAAAGTCGAACACACCGGCATTATGTAAATTGTATCTTTACAACTATGGTCCGAATAGAATATATAGTTGACACTCAAGCATTAGCTCGCTGAGTCAGTCAATAGGAATAATACTATACTATTTTCATACACACACCCTACGACTGAGTTTGAAATATGTAAGAGCTTTGAGGACTGAATATATATTCTCTGTACAAGTCAATATCTAACATCCTTGCCAACGGAATAGTCCCAGTAACCAAGTAGTAGCAGGTAAAAATGATAGGAGTAGCGCGCCAACACATGATGTTCAGTGTGAAGCTATGTTATATGAGGGATAAAACGGTCACACAAGAATCGATATTGATGTTGAGAAATTGTCCGAGCAACAATCTGGTAAGCGAACATGTTTCACCAAATAACACGATAGAAAAACACTCTGGTGCACATTAAAATCTCCAAGGTGTATATAGCATTAATCCCAACGCCAGTACATTCCAAACTCGTATATTAAAAACTCCAACACGACGAATATTATTTAAGCCTATAAAAATTTAGATTACGTGCCGAGGCTAAGTTAAAAAAAAATTCTGACAATTTCCAGGTTCAAACCGTTGTGGCAAGAGGTTGCCATCCAGCTGACAGCCCACTTTAACGCCTTCCTCCTATTTGATGAAACATGGCATCAATCTCATCCCCAGGTTCCATTTCAAGTTCTTCAGGAGTTTTCTCCCCTCGTAAACGCCTCCCATCAAACATAAAAACTATGGAGTTCAAATCAGCAGATTGCCTATCACAGTAAATCGTCATTAAAATCCTCAGTGGAGTATTACGCTTGATTTTGTAGAATACTTCATTTCCATCCTGGACCTTGACCTTGAGAATAATGCGTGCACCCTGGTCCGTGGGCTTCTTCTCTTCCTCCACGCTCACTGCGCCAGTACCCTAGTTTCCGCCATTGTCAACGCTAGACATGGTTGGTTCTGCTCAATAATTTTGGGAAGAAAAAATAATTGAGAAACTCACTCAGAGTTGCTTAAACCGGTGGCCGAGATTCAGGTTTGTATCTTCATTTTACCTCTGATATATAATTCCACCAATTATAGCGGCAATTTCAACAGATCCCCTTGGGCGATAACACACTGGCCTTGTAGGTGGCATTGACTACGTAACCGTTCTGAATACACTGAATTCGCCAATACTAACTTGCAATAATTAATGTGTTGGGTGCATGATGCACACATGTTTATAGTGTCTACGGTTTCCGAACAATCCTTTGAGATAAGAAAACTTCCATGTAAAGAACGCTCCCACTATAATAACGCTCCTACTGTAATAACGCTCCTTTGAGATAAGAGCACTGCCATGTAAAGAACACTGTCACTGTAATAACGCTCCCAGAAAATTCGCTCTGTCGACTGGCCCAACATTTGTAAGGCATCTTATTACTGTCCTCTCTATTCATAGCTATATAACACATGCAATTGTGTCTCATCTGTTCATAGCTAAATAACACATGTAATATTAACTCTGGCACTGTGTTTCTGACAAGTAAAGATAACCAATATCTATTCTCTTCTAAGTGATAATTGTTGTCTTTACTGTTATTCTGGCACTATTATTTATAACGGTCTTGTGACGTTTTCAGTCCTGGAATCTCCATATGGAAAGGCACGAAGAATCCACAACACCCACCACCCTGATCTTATTCAGATAAATGTGGCACAAAACGGTGATGCCCCAAAACATCTGCTTCCAATTCATTCTTTTTCTTTGCTAATGCCAACCATCTTGAAAAATATCGATCAAACTACACAGGAAAATCTCGAGATGATTTAAGTTGCTCGACATGATCAATTTCGGCCATAATTCACAGTGCTTTACTACATTCTTTAGCTGTCTTAAATTGCATGACAATCTCTTCATTGGGACCCTCAACTCCAATGGAGATTAAGAGACGCCTGAGATAAAGTAAACTAATGACGCCAAGGAGCTAAGTCAATAATTTCGGTAACTAGGCAGCCAAAGAAATAAGTAACCCAAAGAAAGGCCAAGGAAAGAAAGAAGGACCAATCCTCCTCTAGCGATCTATTACTTTCGAGGAAGGAGATAGATTGATTAGCTGGTGACTATGTTCGATATTGAGAATTAGAACTCCATTAGAATTCGCGTGGTATCGGTTTGTGAACATGCATGCAGGAGAGACGTCAATGAACCCTCAATATCTTATGACATTCAAGAAGGCCAAAAGCGAATAGCTCGATGATGCCAAAAAAATTTCCTACACTTGGTCTTCTCGAATTGATCCCACTTATGTGCCTCACTATTTTAGTTCTTTGATAATTAGTTATGAGCTTTCTTACAGTTGACATTTTCATTCAAGCCATTTATCTCCTTATGGTTCCCTAACTTGCACCAGGAGGACTGAGCATGATCCCATCTAGGCAATGCATTTTTTACGACCCACGAGTGAATCAACACCATGTAACTCGTGAACTTGTCATCATCCAAATTCTCATCAGTGATGTTGTCTTATTTATTTGTCAACAAACACCAATAATCATCTTCAATTTCTAGTTCTAATGTTGATGATAATAAACACAATGGCCTTCATTTCATAGTAATTAAATGTTATCCTCATTGTAAGTCTTCTATGCACAAATCGTTTTATTCCATGAATTGGGATAATGTTTTGATGGATCTATCTTCTTGACAATATCATCATCCTTGCACACAAGAGGCACATAGTTTTCCATTTTCTTGAACAAAGCCCTTAGGCTTGAGATTTTCTTTTTCCAATTACATGCATGGTTTGTTTTTAGTGCATAGGTTTCTACTTTGATTTTCTTCATTGATTTTCTATTAATATCCTCTTGATTTTCATGTCCTCAAATGAACATTAATGGAACTGCTCTCCCCTAAGATCATGACAGATTCACTATGTTATTGAAATCATAGGATGCTCATTTTTCTTCCTCTTCCATACTTTGCCAGGTTTTTTTCTACTATATGCATTTCTTTGTGATTCAGAGTTAGGTTTGGTTTGATTTTCCTCCATCATCTGTTTAGGATTCTTTAGGATATATGGCAGCTTGTAGTTTTTGGCTTTGTGTCCAGGATTACTACATATATATCACCTTATATGGCCGAGAAAAGGAACAAATGATGTGGGTTTCCTTGAGGCATTTATATTTCTCTTTACATCCTTTTTGCATTCAATAGCTCTATGTCCAAATTCATTGCATGGATAACAGTAATCGTAGAAATAATTTATGTACTTGGTGGCTAATGTTCTCCTTTGATTGTTTGTTTGAGGATATCTTTTTTCTTGTTGTAAGTTATGCTGATTAGTCTTGACTTTCTTTCTCTTACATTCTGCTTCTACGTGTCCAAGTTCATGGCAATAAAAACACTTGATATCTTTTCCGAAAAGAATCTCCTTTGATATCTTCCGAATTTTTTCAACTCATCTCTAGGAGGAAATGACCTTTGTGCAAAACTCATTTTTCTTGACTCACTCTTTGGCTCTTGTTGTTGCTGCTTGGTACATTCCTCTAGTGGTCTTTTTAGGGCTGCTTCATTATCTTCTATGGATGCTTTTGAGCTACTGCTCTTCTCTTCTGAGTCCTTCATGAATGCTATCTCCTTTTCTAGCTGCTTATAAAACTTGTTATTTTCATCTAACTCTCTTCTAGTTGAGTCAACCTCATCTTATAATATTTTACATTGTAGGTATCTCTCCTTGAGTTTACTACACATCACCTTTTCTAGTCTCCTTGCTTCTTTAAGTTGTGTCTTCAGGCTGACAAGTTCCTCCTTTTACTCATGGTCTTTCTCATCACATATCTGCACCAGTTTTTTCAAATCTTTGTTTTCATTCTTCAATCTTTCTATACTAGCCAATGATAAGTCAAGCCTAGCTTGATTTTCATATGTTTTTACTTCATGAGAGTCAGGCATATTCACATAGGTAGAGGTTTCATTTATCTGAACACTTTCCTTTTTATGGGGACTTTTCTTCTTCCTCTTTCTCTTTTCATTTTCTACACTGTTGTGCTAATCTCTCCTTCATGCATGAGCTCCAATCTTTTCCAATTTCTTTGGCAGAATTTAGGTCTATTATTGTATCAAGATCCTTATTATGAAGATTTTTATATATAACACATTTTTCCTTAGCATTCCATTGTTTTTCTTGCACAGAGGGAGAATTTTTATAGTAACCTTCGCATACAGGATTCCATACACCAGGTCCATAAGCTATCAATTCGGTTTTCACCTTATCTCTCCACTCATGAAAATTTTCTGCACTCAACGCAAGTATAATTTGACAGTCCATGACTCAACCATATCTACCTTCAAGATGTTAGGCTTATATAGAAGGAACCGAATCTGATACCAATTGTTGAAAACTTTACTAAACTGAGAGGGGCAGGGTGAATCAGTTTAGTATATACATGGACATCAATTTTATTTTCATTAATATCATTAATGATACGTAACATGAGAAGCTTAACAAATAATAACCAACATATGAATATGTGATCAACAAGTAATAAACAAACCAAACCAGGTACATGAACACATAATAACAACACATATTGACACCAGATATATGTGGAAACCCATAAAGGGAGAAAATCACAATTTTATTATTGTTGTTATGCAAAGGCAAGCTCCTACTCTTTATTACATCTGATTTTCTGTAGGCCCCAACTTACAAGAGGCCGCTACCTCCATTTTCTGCAAGACGCAATATGCAAGGAAGCTCCAACTCCCATATGTTTTCTATAGGCTACAACCCACATGAGGCTCCTATCTCAATCAACTCCAACTAGATATTTATCAAGCTTCAACATGAAAGGAGACTACCATCCCCTTATGCAAACATAAAATAACAATGTACTGGTTTACATGGTCATAAAATTTACATATCTCCATATTCATTTTTACATCTTCTTCCCTTCAAATCTGCTTCACATCAGCTTCATAAATGCTAGGTAACTAATGCATAATAGTTCAATCATCTCCCCCACATTCATCCACTCTCTAACCTCTCTTATGCCTTCCAAAACCACATATTTGATAGAGATAGTTTATGGTTGTTAGTATTACACATAAGAATATGAAGTGAATAGGCTTGAATCTGTGCCTTCCACTCATTCATTTCCAAACTCCTCATATCTTGAATATTAGAACAAAAATAATTCATCCAATATTAATTTCAGCCACATGTAATCATTAAATGAATCAACCTAATGCCAACATCAAATATCAATATTTATCATTAATGCATCACAACAATATTTGTAATTGCCTTGGATTCTTACCTTTGCATCACAACAATTAAGCTTAATGAACAATTTTACATCACAACATATTATGTAATATAGTAACCTTTGCAACATTATCAAAACATTTTAATGGATCACAAGTCTTCCTCCTTCTTCTGCTCCTGCATCCCTTGCTACTCCTTGTGCTACTTCTTTGTTTGCTACACATTTTCCATCAATGACAATATTGCCAACATATTCATGCTTGAAATTAGGAATTTGGTATGTTTTGGAATGGCTAAAGACCAAGACTCTTCCAGAAGATAACATGACTTAAACATGATGATATTGATCAACATCAAATATAGTCTCCTAAAGAAAGAAAGAGAGTTGACAATGACAACTCCAAGGAAGAAAATATTGTAGCTTGTTGATTAGTTCTTCCCATGGGCACTTTGATTAAAAATTGAAAGCATGGAGAAGGATTCTTGTACAATATGGAGATAGACCATGCAGAAGGATGTTGATCTCAAAGGAAACAAATGAGCAGAATTTGACATCTTGACATAAGGCCATCATGATGAGGTAATTGTGATATTGGTGTTTTGGTATTGGTTATCTAGTTGGTATATGGTTTTTCTACTTGTAAGAATGTTGTAGAAGTACATAACGAAAATTGAGGCAAGTGTATCTACAACTGTTTGTTTTGAATTCAATTCAAAGGATACATGGATTGAGTGGATGGCTTCGGTAATCCTTGGAGGATTATATGGCAATATGTCTACATCATCTTGGGATTGAAAGGTAGCAATACAAGAAGGTAACATGATGTTTATGTTTTGATGACAATGAAGATCACTTTCATGATTTGAGGGAGCTACGACTAGCTCTACGTTGATTACCTCAATATAATGCCTTTGTTGATGATGACTAGAGGAAAGTGATATGAAAGGTTGATGGTCTGAACCCTGTCACAAATTGAAGAAAGAGTTTGTCTCCATAAAGATAAAAACTCAATATGATGAGATGCAAAGAAAAGGAGTCATCCAGCTACTTGAAGATCTCCATGAAAAAAATAGTAGTGGATGTATTGATAAAGTTTGTGGCAGGCTAAAGAGCTTGTGGTTATATGTTCCTATTTAAAAGGAAGTAAGGAATCTCCTTTATGCTTGAGAGGGAGTAAGAAATCTCCTTAAATGTGTATGAAGGAGCAAGGATCTATTCCATGATTAAAATGGAACAAGGATCTATTCCATGATTAAAAGGGAACAAGGATCTATTCCATGATTAAAAGGGAACAAGGATCTCCTCTTTGGTTGAGAGGAAGTGTTGATGGAAATTCTATTTTCTTCTTCATGTGTCATGCACTAGGCTAGGACTAATGGTTGTACGTCTAGTGAAGGCCATGGATGGAAAATGGATAATGGAGGATTGGAGAAACATATAGGATTGACATTCCTTGAGGATTAGGAAATCCAAGAAAGGAAGTAATCTTGTGGATCAACACTCTTTGAGGATTGGACAAAGCTTCCAAGATAAGAGTGGTTGAAGAGACTGATATTCTTTGATGATTAGGAATCCAAGATAAGAATAGTACTTGAAGGACATACCCAGTGAACATTTGGATGGGGTATGTGCCTTGAGAGGTAGTGTGGTGTCTCAAAATAAAGCCTCTCAACATTGTGCTCTAATCTAGTGGAGAGACAAAGCTTGTTAGTCAAGGCCTTGCTATATTGACAATGCTGGTTATAATGTTGATGCTTGAGAAAGGCTTATCAATCTGACTCTTCTTATGAGAATATTTTAGTTTGAGAGAATTCTTGTACCGATTATGTAATTATGAATACCTCCCTAGTTAAGAGGGAGTGTTGGAAAATGTAACTAGATTCAATCTTAATAATTATATTTGAACTTATGACATTATATATTTTTGTGAAAAGAAGAAAAAAATTATTATTTTCTAGCATGGGTTTAATGCTTAAGTTGATTTGTCTCTAGGTCAAAGCAGGTTCTTCATGCTTCTAGGGTTTTTCAAGTCAAAAGAGTATTTTTCATAAGTCTTGAAGTCAAGAGCCATTTGGACTTTGAAAAGAAAACGTAAAGGAAAATTTATTTTGAGTCAAAATGTCATTTTTGTCCCTACAAGACCAAGGTGGCCCTGCCTCCTCAATTTCGCCTAGTTTGGAGTAATTCGACCTTCTCAGATGTGTATATAAGAGAAAATTGATCTCATTTGACACACACAACAAGCAAGTTCAATCTATTGTGCAAGAAGAAAAAATCAACGAAAATTCAAAGGAAAGAGGAGAAGAAAAGTGAAGTCAAATTAGAGAGAACCTGTCCTAGAAAACCTCACACGTGTGAAATTTTAGAGCTGCAGGAAGACCAAAAATTGCAATTTTGTTGCAAGAGGCTGAAATTTTGTTGCAGGGGCCAAAATATGAAGTTTGACCAACCATTAGAGAATTTTTGAGGCAAAAAATGGCCCTAAAAAATTGTACAACAAAAATCAACTTTATAAGAACCAATAAGATTCAATATGACGATGTCAACTATGGGGTATGATTCACCATTTTTGGAATAAAAAGGTAAAAAGACAAAACAAAATTAAATAATTTTTTTCAACTTATCTCCCCATGATTTTACTCAAATTTCGAGCGGGAGGACTCATTGTATGTAAAATTGGACTTAAGGATTACCCATGTTGCATACTTTCGATGGACCCTACTACACGAAAAATGTAAATACATGAAAAAATGTGATTGCAATCACATTTTTAATGTATTTCACATTTTTAGTTGTAGTAGGGTCCATTGAAAGTATGGATGCAAAATTAAATTCCACATCCAACGAGTGCTCTCGCTCGGAATTTGAGTAAAACCATAAGGAGATAAGTTGAAAATATGAGTTGAAAAAATATTTTTTTCTTTTTTTCCCTCAAAAACTTGACGATGTAATCTAATTTTATTATATTATTTCCACTATTATTTTATAATATTCCTTAGGAGGCCCTTTTTAGATCTCAAAATATCTCTAATGCTTTTGGAAGTGTTTGACTACCATTGACTTGAGGAGACTTTGTCTTGTTGGAAAGGCTTTGAAGGAGGGTTGACTTGGGGCTTGTGAGTGAATTTGGTCTTGGAATTTGGGCCTTGGATTTCTCATTTGATCTGATTCTATAAGAAGAGAAGAAATTCTTTCTAGGTTTTCCCCTTTGAAGGGGCTTTTCCTTGGCTTGGAGCCTACATCCTATGTCCATTTTCTTTTATGATCCTCATGTTTTATGGTCTTGATAATTGTTTGATGAAAATAATTTAAAAAAGAATAATAAAAGACTAACATAAGTTCACAATCAATTATCAAGGATAAGGAGAATTGTTTAAATAGCTACCATACTAGATTCTCCAACATATGTAAGGTAGGTCTTGCTCCTCTTCTTGATTCAAAATGGATGACTCATCAAGTTTTAGATTTTCCACATTCACCATTGAGTAAATGCACATGTATGGGGGTAGACTAAGTCTGAAGGCACTATTTCCCACCTTTTCTAGTATCTTGAAAGTACCGTATTATAGAACGTTTATTTTTTTAATGACCTTATAACCTCTCCTTGTTCAACTATGGTCATACTCTATATACTTTGTCTCTCTCTCTGAATAAATTCTTTGTTTTGTGTTAAACATGCCTAAACTTGTATTTTTTGTGACTTCTTCAATGTCTCCTATATTTGTAAATAGATCTTCTTGATCTTCTCAACAAATTTCTCTGCCCCTAAATTGTGCCATATTAGATCCTCCTTCACCCCTCCTTACTCTCCATATGCAGTATCAAAAGGTGAAGGTGGAAAATATCCCAAACAAGTTTCAAATGAGACTCACCAGTAGAAGTGTGGACTTCCTTGTTATAAGAGTGTTGTATTTATACCATAATTTTATCCCAAGTCTTTGGATGCTTCTAATTGTAACCTTTTAAAATGTGCACCAAACTCCTGTTGACTACTATTTGTCGATATGTATGTGGATGAAATTTTGTATACCTCTTCAAATTTGTGTCCATATTCTCCCATAATGTAGTCCAAAATGCATTGAGAAATCTAGTGTTTGTGTCTAAAACAATGCTCTTTGATATCTCAAAGTGCACCCAAACCTGTCCAATAAACAAACTTGTTGCTTCTTTCTCTCCAATGGTTTTTTATAGGGCATGAGAATGCACATTTTGCTAATCTACTTAGCTACGACAAAAAAGTAGTCATGCCCCTTCTTGTTTGTTGGTAAAACTCCCACATGGAAGTGCTTTCCTAACGATGAGTGGGTATAGGTAAGGGATGGTATAACTGTGTTTCCTGTTATTGGCATCACTGGTACAATAAAGCATACATCCTTTTGTAACCCTAGATACATATTCTTGCATTTTGGGCTTGTACACATGCCTTTGTAAGTTGGAAATTGTCTTCCCTACACCAAAATTCCTTGCCAACTTGGAGGTGTGAGCCTCTTTGATTAGCTGCAGTCAATCACCTTTAGGAACAAAATGCTTGTCCAACTTGTAGAATAACACATTTTGGAGATGATAGTCAACTTTTCTATCTCCACTGTCTGCATGATTTTGCCTCTGCAACTACTAAAACACCTCCTTATTATCATTATCCTCTATCTATGCCTCTCTGTATGCACTATGGGTGAAAGGTTTCATGTGCATTAGAGTTCCCAAAGCTATAGTTTCTAATGTGGTTGGACTTGAAATCATGTCAGCCAACTTATTTGTGTTTCTCTTCTTGTACTTGATTACTAAATGAAACTATTGTAAAAACCCCATCCACTTGCAATTTTTGTTCTGTTGTAACTCACTCTAGACCTGCAAGAATTGTAATGACTAGTGATCAGTGTGGATTTCCTTTTCCATTAGATAGTGTTTCCACTTTTTGACAGCTTGTACTAGGGCATGGAGCTCCTTTTCATAGGTAGGGTAGTTGAGAAATGCTCCATGAAACACTTTAGAATGGTAACATACATGCCTTCCTCCCTACATGAAGAATACTCCCATAGCATACCCACTTGCATCTGTCTCCACTTTGAAGGGTTGCTGCAAGTTTGGTAGTTCAAGAATTTATGCTTGATTAATTTCTCCTTTAACTCATCAAAGACCTTTTGCAAACACTTCATCCATTGGAAACTGTCACCACTTGCTATTATGGCATGGAGTGGTGTGACTACTGTTGAACTCCATTATGGCAAGGAATCAATCATTTCATGATGAACTCCATTTTGGCAGGGTCTATATTAAGCTTCCATCCACTAATCACATAGCTTAAATACACCAAAGATCGTTGTGAAAACCTAGATTTCTTGAGATTTTCCAATAACTAGTGCTTCTTTAGAGTCTCTGGCACCTACAAGAAGTGCGAGATGTGCTACTCCCAAGTAACATTTTTTACCAATATATCATCCAAATTAACAATAGAAAATGAATCTAGATAAGGGTGCAATATATATCATGAATGTAGCTGGTGCATTGCATAGATCAAATGGCATGACTAACCACTCATACAAACATTGTTTGGTTTTGAAGGCGGTCCTCCAAGTATATTCTATGACTCAAACTTGGTGATGCCTTGATTTTAAATCTAGCTTGGTGAAATATTTTACTTGCTGATATCAACAGGTCATCAAACCTAGGCAGGGGTACTTGTTCTTGAGCTTAATTTTGTTTAGCATCCTATAATCAATGCACATTCACTAAGTCCATTCATTCTTAGGAATAATTATGATAGATTACCCACATGATGAGGTACTTGGTCATATAACACATTGCTCCAACAGTGACTGCAACCGCTTATTCACTTCACTTGATTCTAGAATAGATTTTTTGTACAACCTAATATTTGGCACTGATGAATCCAAAAACAATTAGATCTCATGCTCCACTTTACCCTTGGGTGGAATCCCTTTAAGCTTGTAGAGATGCCTGTAGAAACTCTTTTAGTTGTTGTATATATTCCATAATGCACCCCTCTAGGGATACCTTTGCTTTCATTGAATTTTCCACAGATCGAGTTTCTCTTAAAAACAATAAAACATACTTCTTTATAGAACTGATTAGTTTTTTTGTCTTGGTTGACACTCACCAAAATTTTTTTACACTTGCCTTTGTGCATATTGACGATGAACTTTCTGTCCTTGATGAGACAATACTAGTTGAATCTCACTTGAAGATTGTATCCCGCATGTACATATAAGGAATCCCAAACACATCTCCACATACATCAAGTGGGACTACATGAAATTCTACTTCATTAATAAAAGCAACACTAATAGAAGATTTTATTTCACATTGTTTTGTTACCTTGATTTTTGCATCTTTATTTACCCATTCTAGTGGATATGTCCTAGGATGATATCAAACCTCCAACCCTAGTTTGTTGGCCCACTCCATTGCAATAATATTTCTTGTGATCCTGAGTTAAATAGAGCATCAATTTTTGTTTTCTTGACCTATGTCTATATATGGAAGAACTTGGTCATCTTCTTCCCTTGTTGTTGAGAAATCAAGGTACTTGTAGATGAAGGTTGATTTTTCTCTACTTGACAATTACTTGTGAATGTTTGTCTATCTTTTATTTCTTTTATTATGTTCTCTTCATTAAAAAATTACCAAATATACAAAACATGAAGATCACAAGAGACAAAGAACACAAAGATTCAAGCTCCAAGAGAGGGAAAAATCCCACAAGGGGGAAAACCCAAGAAATCCTCTTCTTATAGAATCAGATCAAAGTGAGATATCCAAGACCCAAAAACCAAGACCAAGACTGCCACAAGACCTAAGTCATCCCTCCTCAAGAATCCCCTTCAACCAAATCAAAGTAAACAAAGTCAATGCTGGTCAAACTTCATTGAAATTTGGTCAAACCTATGAAAATTTCAAACCTATAGTGTTGGTCAAATTTAGGCTTTGTAACAGCCTCATAAACTTTAGAAAATCTTTCTTGTGTAGACAAAAACTAGGGAAAAAAACATAAATTTCTCTCTCCTTTAACTTTTGCTAAAATTCTTCTTTTTTTACACATAAATTGATGTGTTAGATGGATGATGGAATGAAGTCAAACTATCTTGTATTTATACATGTCCAAGAGGTCGAATAACTGCCTCTTCTAGGCTGACTTGGTCTATGGAAGACATTTTGACACTTTTTGATGAAAGAAAAATAATTTTTATTTTTTCTTATAAGAATTCCAAATGGGACTTTGACTCATATACATTAATTTGACTCATATTGAATTTTATTTTTGACTCAATCAACCCTATAAGCATGAAAAACATGCTTTGACTAGAAATAAAATAATAATAATGAATGTAATAAATGAATATAATAAGTACATCAATGATACATTTGACTTTCATTATGAATATCGACACTAGTTACATTTTCAACATTCCCTATTAACTAGGGAGGTCCCAGGTATTCATAATGATACAACAAGATACTCTCAAGTTGAAATATTCTCATAAGAATGGAGTCAGATTGATAAACATCGTCACAATCAACATTGTCAAAAATAACAAGTTCGTGACTAACAAGATCTATCTCTTCACTAGATTATAGCACAATACTGAGACGCATAAATTTGGACACCATTGCCTCTCTAGGCACATACCCCATCTGAATGTTCACCAGGCATGTCCTCACATGGATATTCTTATCTTGGATAGCCTATCCTGAAAGAATATCAATCCTTGGGACTATTCTTATCATGGATACAAATCCTCAAAGAATATGAGTCCTAGATGCTTATCCAATCCAAAATTCTCCCTACTAGTGCCTTCACTAGGCTTATGACTGCTAGTCTTGGCCATAGCACATGCCACATGGAGAATATGGTGTCCACCCTCACTCCTTGTCAAATAGGGAGGATATCCTCACTCCCTCTCAAACAGGGAGGAATACCCACAAGCCTACGCTTGTGTTGGTTTAGGGGGTCCTGACCCAGGTTTAGAGTTAGTAGCACAAGATGTAGTCTCACCCGAAGCAGTATGGGGGGATGCAAGAACCAAGTTTCTGCATCTAGAGACAAGTGTGATGTCTTTTAGTGCCCTAGATCTACCTTCACGCATATTGATAAGCCCTTAGGGCTCGGTACTGCAACTCTGTTAAAACTACCTTCATACCTTCGCGAAGGTCTACAATCAGCGTTTGCGGACCCTTAACAATTTATTTATTCGCTTACGCACATTAGAGAACAATCCTAAATTATTGTTCACGCAGATCTACTTAAGTTATTTAGTAAACATAATAGAGTTCATCACAATCTTCGCGAAAGTACTTAACATGCATTGCGTACATTTATTAAGACTTATTCAAGAGAATCACACATCATCAGATCAATATTTCATAAACACATTATTCATCCACAACATATATCTTAAACAGAAGTAAACATATATCAACAAATATGCACAAGATTTCTTTGGTGACTTTCTTTATTGATCTTCAGTTGAGGTTTACAAACTCAAAACTACCTTGCGCACTCAGCTGCAAGGGTATGTGCACTCAGTTGCAGACTCTGCCTAAGCCTCTGCACACTCAACTGGAGAGAATTTCTTCTCCGATTTGACCCACTTCTCTACGATAACACTTCTTTTCTATTGACCTATTACCTCTAAGATATCTTCTAACATGCCTTAGACTTGCTAAGACACACCTATTTATAACATTTTTCATATAATCCCATGGTCGGCGGACCATGGGTGGGTCTCAAAACTGACTCAAAATTTACATAAAAAAGGGGCTAAAACCCCTTTGACTCCTAATCATCTGTGCGCTCTACATCCACAAATTGCAGAGACTTTACATTACTTACAAAAATACATCTAAACTTGGGTTGTTTTAACCCCAAAACTAACCCAGGGGACCCTATCGCAATAGGCCCCCAACACAAAGATTGTGACTCACCCTCGAGTCACTCGATTGGCGATGTGATCTTGCTACAAAGAGCCCCCACCTCTACCTAGATCATGACGACTTCGAAAACACTCTGAGTGGCTTCTTGCTTGACTTCCTTAACTAACTTTTCTATAGCTGGTCCTTCTGCGGCCAACCTCATTGTCTGCTACAAGCTTTTAAGTTTGTCTTGGATGGTTGTCGTGACTTGATTCACCTCTTCCAACCATGGCTACAACCTTACCTTTAGCAAGGCCTCCTTCTTCTATGCGTCCTCTACCTGTGCGAGGAGATGCTTGCCCTCCTGTAATTTAACTAGGTGTTGTGCTGGTGCTATAGAGCGCGCTGTTGCCCTAACTTAGTCATGCTACCATTGCAACTCCTCAACCTCTGTATTTAGTGTCTATAGGTTTGGGTCCTCCTACATATTGGTAACCAATTCCATCACCTGCTCAAATAATGCTGAACAATCAGCGACTGTGGCATCCAGGGTGGCCATTGCTTCTTTTATAGCAGCTCCGCACTGCTCCCAGACCTCAGGCGGAGTCGTGGGCTGCAACTTTAAATGCAGTTCTATGATCTTCATATTGAGTTCAAACTGAACTTGGCCAACCTCTTCTTTGGCTTCACTCACACCAATGAATAATTTTCTGATCTTCGCTTTTGGCTGTGCATCCTCAGGGATATGAAGCTTAGGCACTATTCTGCATGCCTATGTGAGTGCTGACTCCAGTCGGGAACTCTGTGCATACAACGTCTCCTTTTCCTTTAAGGCCTACATCTTCTCGACGAACATCTTCTCGTTGTTAACTCTATAGTCGCTGATGAGGTTGAGAGCGCGCTACTCCTGAGCTCTCAATTCCTCTATCACCCCTGCATGCAGTGCATGGAGGATCTCGTTGGGGAGTGTTGCTATGTTCAGCCCAATGTTCTTGACTGTGCTTAGGATGATGCGATCATTGATTGACTTTGCGCAAAGGGACCCATTTGGTAATGCAATAGTAATAAGGTTGAGGGTCCTTACCAACTTGGCTACTTGACTCATCCCAGGTGCTAGGCTCGCTTGTTCTGCATTCGCTTGACTGACATCCACTTGTAATCTGCTTGCCTAGATCTGCAACTCACGCAAATCCTTTTAGACGCTTCCCAACGTCTGCATATATTGCTGCTCAAAATTTTGCAACACTTCGGTGGTGGTATCCTTGATTTTATCCCTGATCTCATCGAGACCGTCCCCCATCAAGACCATGGGATCACCTTACGACTTTTCCGATTTCTGCTTCTTTCTGGAACCTCCCCGCTATTCCTTGCTGCGTCTCTTTAGAATAAATGGGGTGCTCTACCCCTCATATCCGCCACCGCCTTGTTCTGAGAGTTCTTCCTCCTCGGTCTCTAGCGAAGGTGACTTGCCACTTCTTTATGACTCGTGCTGCTCCTGTTCTGCATGCTCTTTGGTAGCACACTCTTGCTCCACTCGAGCCTTCTCGATGACTTCCTTCTTTTTCTACTCTGTTAGTGTGCACGCATCTTGCTTAGCTGCCTCTTTTCTCTTCTACGTTGCAGAAATTCCCGCGCCCTTGCTCGTTCCAACATCTAAGTCTGAGGGGGCGCTCCACTCTTTTGGCCATCGCGCTACTACCTCCTGCACATCTGTCTCCGTCACAAAATATGGCAAGTCATGCCATTTATACTGGGGATCCTTACACACTTGAATGTATACCTTGTGGAAATCAACCTTGAATGCTGCAGAGGATGACATCTACGTGTACAAGGTTGGGGACAACATTGGACACTGGTTAATGGCCATGCAGAGACTTGCTTCCATAAGGACCTAAAATATTTTCATCTCTGTCATCCGCGCAAGGTCCTTTGTAGCCCATAAGGAAGAAAACTACGTGGCTTCCGATAATCCTTCTTCAAGTGGAGGAAATTGGCTATCCTCCCACAGTTCCCATGCAACCAACACAATAGACAACAATAAATGAGTGTAATGAAATGGCTTGGTTTCATCTTGGGTCTCGTGGTAATTCACGAGGAACTCTTGGCCTAGGTACCTCGACCAATTGAACTGTAAACCTTTCGCACACTGAGCAACTAGGGACACCACAACACCAGAACTTCATTCATGTGGCACTTTCTCATCATCTTCCCTGCTAAAATTTGGGTGGAAATTTGTACTGTTGGGTTTGTTATTGAGAAGATGGAATATCCTCATGCCTTCTTCATGAGGTCAAATTATTTCTTCATTCTTTCTACTAGATCCTTTTCCCCCGACTTTTTGCCAAACTCCTTGGCCGGATTTCCTTCGTATGGCAGGTGCATGATTCTGTTTTCTTACGCCGCGAACTCTTGAATCTTTCGATCCAACCACTTTTAAATTTCTTTCTTGGTCGGATGCCAGTGATGCGACATCACACATCTCTTTCAAGTAGATCCCGGTCCCAGCAACGGAACCATTTTTTGGATTAGGGGGTCTTGACCCAAGTTCAGAGTTAGTTATGCCAAACAAAAAATCCCTACACTACTGGACCTTTCGGCAACAACCCGCATAGCGCAGGCTGCAGTCTCACCCGAAGCAGTATGGGGGGATGAAAGAACCAAGTTTCTGCATCTAGAGACAAGTGTGATGTATTTTAGCGCCCTAGATCTACCTTTGTGCAGATCTATAAGCCCTTAGGGCTCAGTACTGCAACTCTATTAAAACAGCCTTTAGACCTTCGCGAAGGTCTACAATCAGCCTTTGAGGACCTTTAACAATTGATTTATCCGCTTACGCGCATTAGAGAACAATCCTAAATTAGTGTTCGTGCATATCTACTTAATTTATTTAGTAAATATAACAGAGTTCATCATAGTCTTCGCGTAAGTACTTAACATGCATTGCGTACATCTATTAAGACTTATTCAAGAGAATCATGCATCATTAGATCAATATTTCACAAACACATTAATCATCCACAACATATATCATAACTAGAAGTAAACAAAGATAAACAAACATACACAATATTTCTTTGGTAACTTTCTTTATTTATCTTCAGTTGAGGTTTACAGACTCAAAACTACCCTGTGCACTCAACTGCAGGGCTCCACGTACTCGGCTGTGGACTCTACTTAGGCCTTTGTGCACTCAACTGTAGAGTCTTTCTTCTCCTATCTGACCCACTTCTCTGCACTAAAACTTCTTTTCTATTGACCCATTACCTCCAAGATATCTTCTAACCTACCTTAGAATCTCTAAGACACACCTATTTATAGCCTTTTTCATACGATCCCATGGTCCGTGGACCATGGGTGGGTCTCAAAACCAACTCAAAGTTTACATAAACAAGGGGCTAAAACCCCTTTGACTCCTAATCATCTGCGTGCTCCGCATCCACAAATCGTGGAGACTTTACATTACTTACAAAAATACATCAAAGCTTGGGTTATTTTAACCCTAAAACTGAACCAGGGGACCTTATCCCAACAGCTTGTCTAAAAAATATTCATGAATGCATCGGCTACCAGTTCTACTGTGGAGATCTGTTGCAGCTTCTCGACTCTTGCCTGCATCATACTCTTGAATCATAAAACACTTCGACGTTCCTAGTCCTCTAACGAACTTCATGCAACTTTGAGGCATACACTTGATGGAGCCAAATTTCTTCACAACTGATCATACAAGACATCACATCTTCCTTTCTTCATATAAAATTCTTCTTTATGCTTTTCCAAGAAAATATCAATTCCCAATCATTAGTAGTATCTCTATCAACAATAGTAATTGGAAAACCAATCAATGTATAATCAATTATAGATCCTTTCTGGCTGAGGTGGATAAAATTTTTCTTGATTAATATCAAATCCAACACATCGTCAAGTGATCAATAAATTGTCTCATGAATTCATGTATCATTTCATTACCTTTTATGCCTCTATAGTTTACATTATTTTTCTATATAATATTTGTGGAAGCCATATCATATCCCAAACATTATTAATGTCATTCCTTATTATCATAGTTCCCAAATAGTAATTGTTATAAATCCTTGAGTGAAGTTATAGGATTCGTTATTTAAATCCTTGCCACAGGCTCCCTTTGAAGTCTTCCTTAGATTCACATGACGTATCAACCAATCATAAGTTCTACGAATAATCTATTATGCTGCCCTTTGTCAAACAACCATCCGGAAGAGACTTGAGTTTCCAAGATAAACCATGCCTTTTTCCATTAATATTTTTCCCAAGTATGATTTCGATCTAAGTGCATCACGATCTTCCTTCATCTCCCTCTAAATATATGTGTCCTTCTTGAAGATAGCTATTTACAAGATGTTTATGAAAACTTTTTTTAAGATAAGTGTACTTATTTCTTCCAAGATTTTATTGCACTACTTCTTTGATCTTCCTTTAAGATGATATCTATGAGATGTAGAATGATGAGATTCCTTCCTTTCGATAAGAGTAACCTCATTTATTATTCCATATTGCTTCTATATTTTCTTCAATGCATATTGATAAGCTTCCTGATTTTCTTATAGAACATACTTATGTTATGTTTCTTTTATTCTTCCATTCAAATGTTAAGCTCTGGTGATATAATTGGATTGATGCTTCAAACAATATATCATGTTGTAGAGACTTCTATGATGCTACATAATGATCACGACTTTGCTATAGTTATGCTTCTATTGAGAATCTTGTAGTTCTTGCTAAATGACCGCTTCAAAATATTTATGATGAAACTAATTGTTTTGGTGACTATAGAATATTTATGACTATGGAATGATGTGTAGACAACGTTTTGATGATCCAAGCTATATGCTTCCTTTATGGCTTTAGACTTGCTAATTTTAAGAAAAACTTCCATCCTTTTGCAACTGCATATTCTTCTAGAATTTTATGTAGACTCTATTTCTTCCAAGGCTATATGCTTCTTCAAAATTTAACTTCCATGACACTATAATTTGTGGATCCCAAGAAACTTCTACAAATGTAACTGCAACTGCTACTCTAACTTCCATTAAATGAAAGCAAACTACTTGCAAACCCAGTATTTACCAAATTCTTCAATAGTATAGGTCCTTGTTGCCTTCAATATTTCATTTCTTCTAGGCTTCTTCATCTTCTACAATGTGAGCTTAACTTCTTTCTTTCGTCTTGTTGTTCTTCTTATTCCTAGGATATTTGGGACAATCTCTTTTATAATTTCCAAATTCATTACAACCAAAACATTACATTTTAGACATGTCTTGGTTTCCATGTGGTTGATAGTTGTTTTTATTGTATCTTTGATGAAGTTCAAATCTCCCAAATCTCCCAAAATTATTTCTTGATCTAGCAACAAAATATTGATAATTTTCATTATTGGGTTCAATGTCATCCTTGAATTTGAACCTTGCTTCTTCTAGAACACACTGTGCCCCAATTTCTTCACACATTAGGGTTTCTTTTCTTGCGTAGATGCTACTTACAAAACCACTCAGATTTGGAGGTAGGGAATTGTGTACATAAGCGATTAATTCAGAATCAAATATGACTTATCTAAACCCTTGAATTTTTTCCTTTTACTTTGAGACTTTCATAACATATGAGTCCACATCTTCATATTTTGATATCGTTGTTCTATAAAGTCGATTCCTTAGTGAAATTTTCTGACCAATAGTATTGACAAAATACATTTTGACCAATTTGTCATAGACTTATTTGTATGTGGATAGATTTGAAACAAAGGAGATAAGATGGTATTTTATAGACTCAAAGAGGATTCTTTGATCCCTAACTTCTCCCTTATTGTACTTTTCCACTTCTTGAGTTTTGTCCTTGTCTGGTTCTAGAACTTTTCCTAGAATGTGATCCATGACTTCATTTTATATGAGAACCAAATCAATTCCCCTTTTCCAAGCCTTGAAATTAGAGGCTCCATCAAGTATGTTTCCTTTCTTACAAAAATGCTCCATTTGAATGGAAGGTTGAGACATAGAGTATAGTAAACTTACTTGTAAAAGGAGAGCGGGTTGTTATAAGATTGCTTCCAAGAATGTTGATGACGCTTGCAAGAGTCTCCAACGATGTTCTTGAGTGGTAGTTTGATACAGTGATGTATTAAATAATGTATTCAAGTTGCTATGGTGAATGATTCAAACATGTATGATGAATGAATAAGAACTTGTCAATGTTTTCAAGAGCCTTCAATGATACTAAGAGAGAGAGATAGTTGCTACAATAGTTTTCTTAAAGAGTGAGGTATGGCTGCTACAAAGATGATGGTGTTTGTATTAACTTATTTTTTCCCTTCATAAAAGAATATCTTCAAGTATAACTACTTCAAATGATGTCCTTCAATATATTTAATGACTGTTGTATAAGTGTCTTCAAATGTGCCAACAAGATGTGATCTTCAAGTTGCCCTTCCTTCACCTTAGCTCTGATACCATGTTGAGAAATCAAGTTACTTGTAGATGAGGGTTGATTTATCTTACTTGATAATTACTTGTGAATGTTTGTTGGTCTTTTATTTCTTTTATTATTTTCTCTTCATCAATAAATTACCAAAATATATAAAACATGAAGATGATGTAGGCTCAAAGCTAGGGCAAAACCCACAAGGAGGAAAGCCCAAGAAATCATATTTTTGTAGAATCAGGTCAAAGTGAGATATCCAAGACCCAAAAAATAATACCAAGACTACCACAAGACACAATTCAACCCTCCTCAAGAATCTCCTTCAACCAAGTTAAAGTCAACAAAGTCAACGCTAGTCAAACTTCATTGAAATCTGGTCAAACCTCTTAAAATTTTGGACCTACAATGATGGTCGAATTTCAACCCTGTAACAGCCTCAGAAAATTCGTAAAATCTCACATGCGTGGACATTAACTAGGGAAAAAAGCATAAATTTCTCTCTCCTTTGACTTTTTTTGAAATTCTTCTTTTTCTTGCACAAAAAATGATGTGTTGGATGGATGATGGAATGAGGTCAAACTATCTTGTATTTATACATGTCCAGGAGGTCGAATAGCTGCCTCTTCTAGGATGACTTGCCTAGGAGGGCTGAATTGGTCTGTGGAGGACATTTTGACTCTTTTTGACTCAAGAAACATAATTTTTCTTTTTCTTACAAGAAGTCTAAATGGGACTTTATCTCAAATACATTACTTTGACTCATAATAATTTTTATTTTTGTCTCTATTGACCTTATAAGCTTTGAAGAACATGCTTTGAATAGAAATAAAATAATAATAATGATTGTGATAAATTAATATAATAAGTACATCAATGATACATTTGAATTTCATTATCAAGACTGACACTAGCTACATTTTCAACACTCCCTCTTAACTAGGGAGGTATTCATAATGACACAACATGATACTCTAAAATTGAAATATTCTTATAAGAAAGGATTCAGATTGATAAACATCATCATAGCCAACATTGTCAAAAATAGCAAGGCCATGATTAACACGTTCTATCTCTACATTATATTAGATCACAATGCTGGAAGACATAAATTTGGACACCACTGCCTCTCTAGGCACATAACCCATCCGAATGTTCACCAGGTATGTCCTCACAAGAATATTCTTGTCTTGGATATCCTATCCTCAAAGAATATTAGTCCTTGGGACTATTCTTATCTTGGATACTAATTAATACTCAAATAATATCAGTCCTAGATGCTTATCCAATCCACCATTCTCCCTACCACTGCCTTCAATAGGCTTACAACTATTATTCTTGGCCATAGTGCATGACACATGGAGAATACAGTGTCCACCCTCACTCCCTCTCAACCAAGGAGGAGATCCTCACGCACTCTCAAACAGGGAGGAATAACCACAAGCCTATGCTTATCTCAAAAATATTCATCAATGCATCAACTACTAGTTCTTCCGTGGAGATATGTTGTATTTTTTCAACTCATGTCTGCATCATAATCTCTAATCATAAAACACTTCAACCTTATTGGTTATTTTATGATATGCAACTTTGAGTCAAACACCTTATGGAGTCAAATTTCTTCATAATTGATCGTACAAGCTTTCACATATTCCTTTCTTCGTATAGAATTACTCTTCACGCTTTTCCAAGAAATCATATCAATTCCCAATCATCAATGGTATCTCTATCAACAATAGCACTTGTCAAACCAATCAATGTAGAATCAATTATAACTCCTCCTTTCTGGACGCGGTGGATAAACTTTTTCTTAATCAATATCGAATCCAACATATCAAGTGATGAAAAAACTATTTTATGAATTCTTGTATCACTGTCTTTTCTGCCTCTATCGTGTACATTCTTCTGCTATATAATCTTCTTGGAAGCCATATCATATCACAAACATTATTAATGCCATTCCTTATTATCAGAGTTCCCAAAAATTAATTGCTATAAATCCTTGAGTCAAGTTGTAGGATTCTTTATGTCAATCCTTGCTACAGGGTCCCTATGGACTATTCCTTAGCTTTACAATAAGTATCAACCAATCATATGTTCTGCCAATAATCTATTCTGTTTCCATATGTCAAACAACCATCCATAAGAGACTTAAATTTTCAAGATAGACCATGCATTTTGCCATTAACTTTTTTCCCAAGTGTAATCTTGATCTAAGTGCATCACGGTTTTCCTTGAACTCCCTCTGAAAATATGAGTCCTTCTCAAATATTATTGTTTACAAGATGTTTATGAAAAATTCCTTTAAGATAAGTGTACTTCTTCCTTCTAAGCTTTTATTGATATGCTTCCTTTATATTCCTTGAGGATGATGTCTATGAGATATTGAATGATGAGATTCCTTCCTTTTGATAAGAGTAACCTCATTTATGCTTCCATATTGCTTCTAGATTTTCTTTAATGCATATTGATAAGATGTTTGGTATTCTTATAGAATAGACTTATGCTATTTTTGTTTGATTATTCCTTTCAAATGTTAAGCTATGGTGATATCATTGGGTTGATGCTTAAAACAATATATCATGCTGGAGATACTTCTATGATGCTGCATAATTTTTGATCGATAAAAGGTGCCTTTTGAAACTCCTAATTATCCTCACATTAATTATAAATTCGAGAAAGTCTTCTTATTTCAAGAGTGTACACAGTATGTGGCTGCTATTTAACTCAGAGAGTAATGTTCCTAAATTGCAGTATAGATATTTTAAATACAAGAGTAAATGGATTCATCTAGTAAATTTCAATTTCAATTAAAGAAAACTCAATCCTTTAACGAAATCAAATCTTACATTCATCAAAGTAACATCAACATCAGTTGAGAGTACAGTAGTGATAACTCATCCCTCTTTAACTGATTTAGTCTAAATCAAACCCAATCCTCAATAATTAATCTAAGCATCAAATGATATCAATCTGAGAGTTTCAACAACGATAGTTAATACTCTTTACAGTTGATTAAATCTAGCGGAATATTTATCTGAATAAATCAATCCAAAATGAAAGCAAATCGTACTAATACTGTAAATAATATAAAGAAAAGATATTTTGTTAACACTGGAAAATAATAAACAGCGAAGCGATGAAATCACAGAAAGCAAGAATACTATCAAACCATCACATTTGCGAGAACTAGAAATGTATGACATAAGAAAAGCAATTGAATCCACCAGAGGCCTGGCCCTTAGCTACCTGTGAATACTGCTAGGTTACTTTAGGAAACGTGAGGGAACATCAACTTTACTTATATATTAATCATCAAACTGAATAGGCATTACAATAAATTCGTGTTCTTCTCGACAACGAGAGTCTGTAATTACAATTACAATTCCAATAATACGGAAATTCCTCCTCCTCCTTACAAAACATCTCCTTTTATAATAGGAAAAGGGTAAAAATATAAATGATAAACGTGATCCCTTAGGATCTCTCGATCCTGAGGGATTCGCAACATTTTTCCATCTTCAGACATCATTTCCTTTCTTGCACTGATTCTGCTAATTTGCTTTTGGCCTTATCTGCAACTGCCACGTTCCTTCCTTAGCTTGCCGATTTTTGCTGTTTCTTCATAGGGAACAACATTTGTCCCTTTTGTTGTTTTCCTGCATAAAGGAAGGTAATAATTAGCTAAGTCGTAACTGCAGATAATTTCTTCATTTCTTACCGTAATTCCTTAATAGATTAACGCATTGAGATATAGAAAGGATAAGAATAAAGGAAAAGGATGATGAGTCTAATAGTAAATGCATACCTTTTCCATGACCCAACATACTCCCCTGCTTACCCTTTTTCATGTCCTCATGAAAACCATGTAGTTCGTATGCAGAGCAGTGAAAGAATAAGCTAGAGAAGGAATGTTGTAAAGTGGTCTGAAACCATGATTCTTGGCCAAGAGCTCAAAGATGTGCCCTGTATGTCCTTCAGGAAGTTCATATATAGCCCGATACCCTTCAGTAGGATATCAAACAATAGGGTTGTGGAACTGACAACCTAGCCAATAAGGACCTTCTCTTAAGATGAGATTGCTATAAGTGACAAAGCGTTCTGCAGCCAATTTAAAATTTTTATAATTAAATGGCTCTTTATTTTGTACATCGTTATTGGAAACTGTCCACCTGAACTTGGCTGTAGCCAAGGAGCTTTCCTGAATGGAGAGGAAGTATTCTACTCCCTTCTGGACAATCTCTTTTTGAATAGGCCCCAGAATTTTGATTACTCCTTCCCTTTTCATCAAACTTTTGTGATTGGCCAGCATTTGTAATGGGTGTTTTGGTTCACCTCTGACCCAAAGGTCCATTCCATTCTATTGCCTCTGGAACATGTTATGAGCCTTGAACCATTTCAGTTGATTGACAGCGAATGAAATAAAAGCTTGGAATTGCACATCCCCCACAAAAGGACTGGGGTTCTTTTTGATTTCTTCCTCTAATACAAAATTATGTAAGTAAAATTCACACAACACTCTCTAAACTTTTCCCTCATGTTGTTTGCAACAGTTTATGAAATCCTCAGTTGTTTTTAATTCTATCGGTTTTCCAGCCCTGACAGCTTTGATTTTCAGCTGCAAGTATATTTCTAGCAAAAATAAGGCATAATTATTGGCAGGGGGTCTGCATGCCAAGACATCAGTGTACAATGAGCAAATAGTATCCATTTGATTCATGACCTCTAATCTGAGCTTCATTTTCTCAATTCTTTCCTTTGCCTTCCAGTATTTATCGAAGGTCTCACTTTCTGATGTATTCATGTCCCGAAGTTGCCTCTGTAATTCTTGGTATTTTTGCTGGGAGACAGTTTCTACCTCAAGCCGTTCTATGGTAAGCTGAGCCTGTGCTAGATCTTCTTGAAGATTCACTATAATGGGGTCGTTGCTCATCATGATATCTTTGGCTTGAGTATTTGTCTGCGTACTCCTGCTATGAGAATGGATTCCTATTGTCTGTGTTTCTTTGTTGTGGGAGGCCCAAGCCTCTGTCTGGGTAGCCATGCTATAGGAGGGTACCACCTCCGTCTGAATAGCTAAGTCATAAGAAGGTATAGCCTCTGTTTGGGTAGCTGCTTCTACAAAAGTTGCATGCTGTTCCTTAATAGGTTGAGTAAGTCTGGGCTTAGTTTGAGTCCATATAGCTTTTGTTTCATGTAATTCAGTTTGAACGACTATGTTTATTGTTTCCGGGGTTTTGTCTGGAACCTTCCTCACTACTAATTTTCTTATCTTTCGCCTGATCCTTTTTACTATTTTCCATAGCCTCTGCTGTTCCTTCCTAAGCTTTTTAATTTTGTTTTTCTGCTTTTCAGGAGGAACAACTATTATGCTAATTGTCTTTGCTCCTAATGAGCTCGGTTGCTCATCTTGGCTTTGTTCTACAAGAACTGTGTCCTTTCCCTGCTTTGTTTCTATTTCTCTTGTTTGGCCTACATTCTCTGTATTTAGGCCTACCTGACTAGGTTCTCCTGGAGGCATATCAACAAGTTGGTTCTCCTCTTCTTTAGTGGCCTCTGCCCTTGTTTCTGCTTCGCAACTTATGTTTTCTAATATAATTCTATCATGGCCAGAGTTCTTTGCAGATTGGGTTGCTCCAATGTTCAAATTGAGCGGGCTTTCGGGATGTATGAAATCATTCATATTGGCCAAAATCTGGGCCAATTCGATATCATGTAGTAAATCACCAGGGGGACTTGATGTTGAGGGGAGTTCTGATTCATTTTTTCTTCTTCTCCAAAATTCCTTGATTCTTCCCCATGGTTCGACTCAGGGTTATCCTGGCCTTCTATCTACCGTTGCTATTCACTTCACGGGCTAGACAATTCTATGGGCTGGCTGATACTGCCCTGGGGGTTTTCGGCCGCTCCTAAGTTTGTCCTCAACCTAGCGGAATGTCTACGCTTTTGGGGAATGTTTGCTGTAAGGGTAGTCCTCTTCCTTTTCAGAACAGGGTTAGGCGCAGGCAGAGCTAGGCCCCCTTCAATGTCAAATACTAATTCCTCCCAACTTGATTAATGCTGGGCGAGGTTGTAACTCACTATCAGCCTAATCAAGCAGCGGTGGCTCACGACAGTTTCTATTTGCTGGGACTTTTTTATGAGCGGTGTCATGCAATAGGAAATTCAAATACGCAGGCAAATTCACAAAACAATTTTTACTTTTTATTTTTTTTTATTTATTATTTTTATTTATTATTTATTTAATTTATTATTATTATTTATTATTTATTTATTTATTATTTATTATTTATTATTATTTATTTATTTTATTTTATTTTTTTTTTATTTATTTTTAATTTATTTTTTTTTTTTTTATTTTATTTTATTTTATTATTAATTATTATTATTAATATTTTATTATTATTTTTTATTTTTTATTTTTTATTTTTATTTTTTGTTTTTATTTCATTTTTTTTTTGTTTGTTTTTATTTTTTGATTTTTGATTTTTTATTTTTTTTTTTATTTTTGATATCATTATTATTTTTATATATATTATATATATATATTATATATATATATATTATATTATATTATAATTTTTATTCTATATCTATATCTTATCATATATATTATATATTTTATTTATTTATTTTATTTTTTATTTTTATTTTTATTTTTTATTTTTTTTTTTTTATTTGTTTTATTTTATTTTTTATTTTTTTATTATTTTTTTTTTTATTTATTTTTATTTTTTTTTTTTATTTATTTATTATTTATTTTTTTTTTTTTTTATTTTTATTTTTTTATTTTATTTTATTTTTTTTATTTTATATATTTTATTTATAATATATATTATATATATATATATATATATTATATATATATATATATATTTTTTTTTTCAGAACTGCTAAGAGTTTAAGTTGACGCGGCCTTACCACGTCCTTTAGCCCGTCACATGTGATGTAGTTCCGAACGACTCTGGCTAGTTCTGCCCATGGTTCTCCATGGGATGATGGTTGAACTCCTTTGCCTTTGATGATCAAGTCCCGTCCCTTGTCCTTAAAGACTGCAATAGCATCCTGTAGCTTCAATCTTTTATTAGCCCATATGGGTCCTTCTGTTGGTAATCCGGACACTTCAGCTATCACCGCATCTGTCACTGTGATTTGCCTCCCTCTTATCATAGATTGTCCATTCTGTAAATTTTGTAGGAATTCAATAGCAATTGCTTTGTTGGGTTGCTGAAATCATGTGAAATATGTTATCCACCTAGCTCGGGCAAGAATTTCTATGGCTGCATCAGAAACAACCAGTATTAGTGGCTCCTTGCGCACTGTTCTTCCTCCCATACTACTTGGATTCTACAAACAATTAGTATAGCAGAGATATCACAACAATAGACAGAGCCGAGTGATGGAACAACAAGTTGTTATAATGGTTATTTCAAATGATACTTTACAAGCATAAATACTGTTATCTAGGACTTGCTATTGTACCACATACTCCGTAATCATGGAATGTTGTATTGCCTTGCACAATCGAATAAAGGATTGACACGCCTACATAGCTACACTCTAGGTTGTTCCTTGCCCCCCTTTAAAATGATAGGTCGTCTTCAACCGAATGAGTGAAGGAATAGCGTGCTGGCGTTGAAGTACAAGGTTGATAAAAGTGGCAAGGTATGCATATTAATGATAGGATCGCAAAAGATATCGGAGTGTTGAAATCAATGCATATAATGAAAATTATCAATAAGTGTGGAGATGTCGTGAGGTGATTCGAAAAGGAAAAAGGACATATGACGTAGGAAAGATACTTTGCCGTCATCATTCCACTTAAACTACTATGATTGATTTTTAAAAGATATCGCATGCATAAATGTTCAAAAATAGACTAGGAGCATAATCTCTCTATAGTAAAGGTAAAATATAAGAAAAGGGAGTTATAATAACTATTGATGTTGAAAATACAACTCCAATACCATCAACAGAGCTTCTATTGCCCGCACGTGTTTATAACCTCGACAGAGTTGCCTTTTCACCCTTTGGAACCATGATCCTCTAGGTATAATCAGGGAAGTGCATTATGATGTCAGAGTAGAGACCAATGTGCTAGCTTGGTAACCAGATGAAAACATTGCCATTCACTGGGAAGGAGCGAAAGGTGGGCAGGCCGGCTTGTGATGAGACCTCCTGTTCCAAGAACTTTATTTTTCTGATGCATCCATTGGATCATATCCTTGGTGTGGTGGCCATAGTGTGAATGCCATTTCCCTGCTTCCTTATGATCATGGTAGGTTGGCTCATGATGAGACCCCCTATCCTCTATTTGAAAAATCATAGAATTGTTAGTAAACACACACACACACACACACACACACACACACACATATATTTTAGATAGCACTTCCTATTTATATATAGAGGGTGGTTCAACACTCCTTAAGAGTAGGAATGGTGGAAGAAGTCTGAACATATCAATAGAAAAAAAAATTATACCCTTAACCTTATTTGATGAACAGAGAGAATTATAGGGTTAGGGAAGAACCAACATGGTACAAATAAAATCAATTTGATTTATAGTGAAAATAAGGATAGTGAAGTGATATAGATGGTTGTGTCCTTCCTTTTTCGATCAATACAAAGCAATCTCATTAAAGATGATAATATTCGATTTGCTTGTTCCAGTAAACTTCAAATTTTGTATCCTTACATATATATTTGTATACTTTCCCTATAGAGGATCATAAAGAGTGAAATAATATTCACAAAGTGCTTATTTCCTAAAGAAAACCTCACACAAAGTGTGTTGTTCCTTATAGGGAACAACAAGAAAAGACACACAAAAAGGTGTTGTTCCTTAGAGGGAACAACAACTATTCCCTGTAAGGAACAACAAATGAAAAATACAAGCAGATGGTACTGTTCCTTGTAGGGAACAAAAAAAGGATATATACACAAAAGTGTTGTTCCTTATAGGGAGCAACAACTGTTCCTTAGGAGGAACACCAACTGTTCCTCAAGAGGAACAACAACTGTTGCTTAGGAGGAACAACAATAAGAAAAACTGCACACTGAAACTGCTGTTCCTTAGAGGGAACAACAGCTGTTCCTTGTAGGGAACAACAAAGAAAATACATGTTGAAAAAAATCGATGTTCCTTAGAAGGAACAACCTCTGTTCCTTAGAGGGAACAACGGCTGTTCCTTAGAGGGAACAATAGCTGTTCCTTATAAGGAACAACGAAAAGAAAGAAAAAAATTGGACGTGAAATTGCTGTTCCTTAGAGGGAACTACAACTGTTCCTTAGAGGGAACAACAACTGTTCCTTAGATGGAACAACGGGAAAACAAATACACACAAAACTGTTGTTCCTTAGAGGGAACGACAACTATTACTTAGAAGAAACAACAACTGTTCCTTAAAGGGAACAACACGAAAACAAATACACACGAAACTACTGTTCCTTAGAGGGAATGACACTTAGAGGGAACAACAACTGTTCCTTAAAGGGAACATCACGAAAAAAAATACACACGGAACTGCTATTCCTTAGAGGGAATGACAACTGTTCCTTATAGGGAACAAGAATTGTTCCTTAAAGGGAACAACACGAAAACAAATACATACGAAACTGCTGTCCCTTAGAGGGAACGATAGTTGTTCCTTAGAGGGAACAACAAAAAGCAAAAATTGCACACAAAGTTGCTGTTCCTTTAGAGGGAACAACAACTGTTCCTTGGAGGGAATATTAGCTGTTCCTTAAAGGGAACAACAAGAAAATATGCACACAAAATTGTTATTCCTTAGAGGGAACATCGGCTGTTACTTAAAGGGAACGACAACTGTTCCTTAAAGGGAACGACAACTGTTCCTTAAAGGGAACAACAAGAAGAAAAGTAGAAAAAAAGAACTTATATACAATTTATACAAGCAAATTCAATCAAAAGGAAAATTTATGTACAAATTTCAAAAACAAATGAATTATTCACTGGGCCGGTGCTGTGGACGGGTTGCCCTCCTTAGCACGAATTTGTATGGTGGAATCTTCCTGTAATTGTTGGCAAAAGGACTCCCTGGTAAGCGGTTTGTGATAGAGTCGTACTCGATGTCCATTCACTTTAAAAGAGTAGATAGACCCATCAATGGTGGCTAATGTGAGGGTGTCATTATCATGCACCTCTTGAATCTCATAAGGCCCTAACCATCTGGTCTGGAGTTTTCCTGGGAAATCCTGGAACCTAGAATCATATAGGAGTGCCCAATCTCCTTCGTGGAAGATCTTCTTCTTGATAAGGGCATCATGCCATTTCACTCTTTGTTGTTGGATTAGTGCAGTGTGCTGAATATTTGATAGCCGGATTTCATCCAATTCATTGATTTGATGTAGCCTATTAATCTGTGCTTCATTTAAGTCCAAGCCTACCTCCTGAGCTATCCTAAATGTTTGGATTTCAAATTCGATTGGGAAGATAGGTTATTTCCCAAACACTAGTTGATATGGGGAATATCCCATGGTATTTCTCCATGTCGTGCGGTATGCCCACAAGGCTTTTGGCAATCAGGTAGCCCAGTCACATCTACGTGATGCAATTCTCTTTGTGA
>APFE030257316.1:251994-280334 GCA_000404065.3 Pinus taeda
ATCTGGATCCTCTAATGTCAGTCCATGAAAGGTGGGAATATTTTGGAGAGGGATAACTTTCATCGGTGCGTTGATAGCTGTGTCAGCGATGGGATACTGCAATGTAGAGGTCTGGGGTGTTTGTGGGTTGTTAGCCATTTGATCAAATAACCTTTTGGGATCTCTAGAGAGTTATTCCTAGGATGATTAGAAGGGGTGGGAATGATCTTAACAACACTCCCATGGTTTGGGATACTGAGTGTTCCTTCTTGAATTACTACCTGAGGGGATCTTGGTTCCTCTGTTTCCCCTGTTTCTCCTCCTCCTTCACGAATATTACAAGAATTCCCTTCTTGTGAAGAAATTGGGCGAGAATTTTCAATTTCTTGAAAACTCTGCTCAGTCCCTTCTGTTTTGTTGTGGACCTCAGCGTAGGCTCCAGATGGTGAGCCTGTGGCCTAAAGGGAGACAGTAGGTTGTCTGGAAGCAACGTTTCTGGGACCTACTGATTGCTGAGATTTGGCTTTCTTTAAGATGTCGTCTATGAAAGTTGATCGTCCAAGGGTCATCAATCCCTTAGATTTGTCAGTTTGGGTAGTGGAATTGGGTTATTTTTGAGTTTTTTCTTCTTAGTCATTCATACACACAATTCAATTTTTTATCTCTACCCTAAGTTCTTAACAATTCTGCTGGAAAGCGGGTAGGGGAGCAGGCATTTTACATGCTCTGTACGCAGGTTCTTACCTTTCATTTTTAATACCCAGTTCTCTCTCAACAGACGAGTAACAAATACCTACTTCAATTTTCTGTAACTGTGCTGAAAAGTGGGCGGAGGAGCAAGCACTTTACTTGCTTGTTACGTAGTTTTTTACCTTCCATTTTCAAAAACCAATTCTTCTTCAATAAAAGTCATCATATGTACATTACTCTTTAGAAATGGCTGCACTTTCCCCGGCAATGGCGCCAAAATGTTGGTCGATAAAAGGTGCCTTTTGAAACGTCTAATTATCCTTACATTAATTATCAATCCGGGCAAGTCTTCTTATTTCAAGAGTGTACACAATATGTGGCTGCTATTTAACTCAGAGAGTAATGTTCCTAAATTGCAGTATAGATCTTTTAAATACAAGAGTAAATGGATGCATCTAGTAAATTCCAATTGCAATTAAAGGAAACTCAATCCTTTAACAAAATCAAATCTTACATTCATCAAAGTAACAACAACATCAGTTGAGAGTACAATAGTGATAACTCATCTCTCTTTAACTGATTTAGTCTAAATCAAACCCAATCCTCAATAATTAATCTAAGCATCAAATGATATCAATCTGAGAGTTTCAACAACGATAGTTAATACTCTTTACATTTGATTAAATCCAGCAAAATATTTATATGAATAACTCAATCCAAAATGAAAGAAAATCGTACTAATACTGTAAATAATATAAAGCAAAGAGATTCTGTTAACACTGGAAAATAATAAACAGCGAAGCGATGAAATCATAGAAAGCAAGAATACTATAAAACCATCACACTTGCGAGAATTGGAAATGTATGACACAAGAAAAGCAGTTGAATCCACCAGAGGCCAGGCCCTTAGCCGCCAGTGAACACTGCTAGGTTACTTCAGGAAACGCGAGGGAACATCAACTTTACTTACATATTAATCATCAAACTGAATAAGCATTACAATAAATTTGTGTTCTTCTCGATAGCGAGAGTCTGTAATTACAATTACAATTCCAATAATACGGAAATTCCTCCTCCTCCTTACAAAACATCTCCTTTTATAATAGGAAAAGGGTAAAAATATAAATGATAAACGTGATCCCTTAGGATCTCTCAATCCTGAGGGATTCGCAACAGTTTTCCATCTTCAGACATCGTTTCCTTTCTTGTGCTGATTTTGCTGATTTACTTTTAGCCTTATCTAGAACTACCGTGTTCCTTCCTTAGCTTGCAGATTTTTGCTGTTTCTTCATAGGGAACAACATTTGTCCCTTTTGTTGTTTTCCTGCATAAAGGAAGGTAATAATTAGCTAAGTCATAATTGCAGATAATTTCTTCATTTCTTACCGTAATTCCTTAATAGATTAGCACCTTGAGATATTGAAAGGATAAGAATAAAGGAAAAGGATGATGAGTTTAATAGTAAATGCATACCTTTTCCATGACCCAACAATAATGATCTTGAATCTGCTATAGTTATGTTTCTATTGAGAATCTTGTAGTTCTTGCTTGCTAAATGAATCCTTCAAAATATTTATAATGAAACTAACTAATTCGGTAACTATAGAATACTTCTGACTATAAAATAATGTGTAGACAACTTTTTGATGATCCAAACTATATGCTTCCTTTATGGCTTTAGACTTGCTAATTTTAAGAGAAACTTCCATCCTTTTGCAACTGGGTATTCCTTCTGTAATTTAATGTAGACTCTATTTATTCCAAGGCTATATTCTTATTCAAAATTTAACTTCCATGACACTATAGTTTGCGGATCCCAAGACTCTTCTACAAATGTAATTGTAATTTCTACTTTAACTATCATTAAATGAAAAAAAACTGCTTGCAAACCTGGAATTTACCAACTTCTTCAATATTATAGGTCCTTCTTGTCTTCAATCTTTGGTCTTCTCAACTTCTTCATATTTTGCATTGTGAGCTTCACTTCTTTCTTTCCTCTTATTTTTCTTCTTATTCTTATGATCTTCGGGACAATCTCTTTTATAATTTCCAAATTCATTGCAACCAAAGCATTTCACTTTAGACATGTCTTAGATTCCACATGGTTGATAGTTGTTGTTTCTATTGTATCTTCGAGGAGGTTCAAATATCCCAAATCTTCCAAAATTCTTACTTGATTTAGCAACAAAAGATTGATCATTTTCATTATATGGTTCTGTGTCATCCTTTTCTTTTAACCTTGCTTCTTATAGAACACATTGTGCCCAAAGTTCTTCAAACATTGTAGTTTCTTTTCTTGCATTGACGTTGCTTACAAAGCCACTCCAATATGGAGCTAGGGCATTGAGTAGAAAAGTTATTAATTCAAAGTGAGATATGACTTATTTTTAAGTTATGGTATGTTCTATGCTTATAACAGTTTACTTATCTTTCTTATTATTTATCCACAGATTAGCAATCACATGTACCTAAAGTAAAGTGCAGATAGAACATTAAATGATCAACAAAAAACAAGCCAAGACAAGAGACACAAGATGTGGCAGCTAGCCAGGGACAAACTCCAATGTGGGGAAACCATTTGATAAAATCTTCCTTTATCTTCAATAATCCAGTAGACAGAAATAGTACATAAATTTGATTTACATCGATAGCAACAAACCCTACATCAGTCCCAAACTAGGGCAAACAATATCTCGCAAACTGAGCATCGGATCGGCTTGATTCCACCACCAAAAAATGTGTCCTTCAGAGGAGATCCAGATGGACCTATAGCGTAGTTTTGAGGAGGGAGTCTTCTGGTCAATGCTGGTCAAAATTTGGTTCTATAGTTGCAGCCCTAAAATCTGCACCTTCCTTCCACATGTGTGCGAGAAAGTCTCTTTTCTGCGCAGTAGAGAAGAGCCTCTTTTCCGCGCAGGAGAGAGAGAGAGATGTGATGAGATGAGTTATTGAAAATGAGGAAAAGTCCTCTTGTATTTATACATAACAATTGATGTTTGAATAGATGCGACTATTGGGCTTCTGAGCCTACATGAGTTGTAGGTCGGCTTGATGATTATTCCATAATCAAAATAAATTCATATCTCCATAAATACTTATCAGAATCGGATGATATTTAGATCAATCCCACACCTCTCGATGAGAGGAATCTAATAAAAATATTATCAGCCATGAATAAGATGACCCACATGGAGTTTGGCCCTATTTTCCAATTTTAACACTCCCTCTCAACTAGGGAGAACTCCATCTGCAATCTGTCTGTCGGTCGCTACTATTCGTCCATCAAATGCACTGCCCTGTACAACTTGAACCCTACTTTTCTTTACTCTATCATGTCTACTTTGTTCTGTTATGCCTGCTCTGCTCTGTTCTGTTTTTCCCTGTTATGATCTGCTCTGTTCTGCTCTGCTCTTCTTTGTTCGAATTATGAAGAGGAAGAAATGATCAAGGATGTATCATACTGACTCAAAGTCAGTCTCAGAATATGTACCACTGGTCCAAGACCAGTCTCAACCGACCCGAAGTTAGCGTCATAGTGGGTACAACTCCTACCACTGGTCCCAGACCAGTATCATCCTCCACTGACTCAAAGTTAGTCTTAGAGTGTTTACCACTGGTTCCAGACCAATCTCAACCGACTCGAAATCAACATCATAGTATGTACCACTGGTCCCAGACCAGTCCTTCACTGACCTGAAATCAGTCTCAGAGTATGTACCACTGGTCCTAGACCAGCCTCAACCGACCCGAAGTCAATGTCATAGTGGGTACAACTCTTACCACTGGTCCCAGACTAGTATCACTGACCAAAAGTCAGTCTCAGAGTGTGTACCACTGGTCCCAGACCAGTCTCAACTGACTCGAAGTTAGTGTCATAGCGAGTACAACTCCTACCACTGGTCCCTGACCAGTATCATTGATTCAAAGTCAGTGTTAGAGTGTGCACTATTGGTCCTAGACCAGTCTCAACTGACCCGAAGTCAACGTCATAGTGGGTACAACTCCTACCACTGGTCCCCGACCAGTATCATTGATCCCAAATCAATGAAGGTCATCCTAGCATAGGGAGTACGGTAGATATAGCGATGCGTCCATCGATACTACTGTGGTCCCTATCCTCATTTACCTACTCATTGATCAGATGAGAGGTACTTCCCATGAGTCCCAGACTGCATGGGTAGGATGCCTTGACATGAGAACTTAATCAATCCTGTCCTCACAGGAGAACTAATCATCCTACTACATAAACGCCATGGAGAACACATTATCCAGGCCTCACAGGAGAACTAATCATCTTGTTACATAGTCACCATGGAGAAGACATCATCCAGGCCTCACAGGAGAACTAATCATCTTGCTACATAGTTGTCATGGAGAACACATAATCCAAACCTCACAAGAGAATCAATCATCCTGCTACATAGTCGCCACGGGGTGTACATGTATACCACCAGGGGATGGTGAATCACCTTGTGGTCATATGTCACTCCAGGAAGTACCCCGCACCCCCCCGGAGCTCCTAGAGCTCAATGCATCATACAAGACCCTCATTGGAGGGTTTTTGAATGACACCAAGTTGTTCTTGGAAAGTAAAAAATTGACCTTTTTTAGGGGCTTTGTCAGAATGTCAGCAACCTATGCATTTGTACCGATATGTTGGAGCCTTATAGCTCCCCGCTACACCATATCTCGAATATAGTGGTATCTGATATCGATATGCTTGGGGCGATCATGAAATACAGGATTCTCTGACAAACGAATCCCACTCTGGTTGTCACATAGGATCATGGTGGTATCCAATGTAAATCCAAACAACGCACTGAAGAGCTTTCGCAAACCAGACTGCCTCACAGGAGGCCATACTAGTAGAAATATACTCTGCTTCGGTGGTGCTCAAAGCCACCAACTTCTGCTTCCTGCTCATCCAGGATATCGAAGCAGATCCTAAGGAGAAACAACACCCAAAAGTGCTCTTACGGTCCTCCACATTACCTGCCCAATCAACATCAGTGTATCCAAGTAGTCTCACATCTCCGACACTGTATCTTAACCCATAAGTGATTGTGACATGAAGATATCTCAATAGATTCTTAGCACCAATCCAATGTATGTGGTGAGGTTCAACCATATGTTGACTACAAAGCATATGACTGGATGGGAGTTCAATAAGATAATTAATGCTCCGACGAGTTAACAATACTCGGTGGAAATTCGCAAAATAAGTCCAGCAGCACTACCACTTAACTTTTTGAAGTCAAGCTCCGTCGGGGTAGTTATGGGCTTGCAGTCCACCATATCGAATCTTTCCAGAATCTTCACCACATTTTTTCCTTGAGATAGGAAAATTTGCCTTGGCTTTTGCCACACTTCAAGTCCTAGGAAATAGTGCATTAGTCCTAGGTGCTTCATTTCAAATTCAGAAGCCAACTCCCTCTTACATTTGTGAATGAGAGGGTCTGCACCTGTTAGGAAGAGGTCATCCACATACAACACCAATATGAGAGGTTTTTCATCTTCAACCTTAAAGTAAAGGTTAGGATCGGCTTCACTCCTAGTGAATCCCAGCTTCATCAAGTAGCTATCGATCCTCTCATACCATGCTTGGGGAGCTTGCTTCAGCCCATAGAGAGCTTTCTTCAACATGCATACATGAGATTTTTGATCATAAATCTGAAATCCTTTGGGTTGCTCCACGTAGACCTCTTCTTTGGTCGAACCATGCAAGAACACAGTCTTGACATCCATTTGATGTATGTTCCATCCTTGTGAATCTGTAAGGACTATGATCGTGCGGATGGTCGTATATCTGGCAACAAGTGCAAATATCTCATCATAGTCTATACCTTCCTTCTAGGAGAAACCATGAGCAACAAAACAATCCTTATACTTTTTCGTAGTTCCATATGCTGCATGCTTTATCTTGTAAAGCCATTTAGAAGTGACAACTGTCTTGTCCTGGGGTCTAGGAACTACTTCCCAGACATCATTCTTTATAATAGACTCATATTCTTTAGTCATAGAATCCTTCCATACCTGATGCTTGATGACATCTGAGAATGATGAAGGCTCATTTTGTATGATCATGCTCATGATGGTCAGGTATCCCTGATACCTATTAGGTTTCTTACTTTCACGAAAGGTTCCTCGGGGTGCAGCATGTCTTCAGCATCATCAAGTAGCCCCCTAAGCCATGAAGGCCTCTTCCTAGAAGAGGAAGGCTCAAGTGGATAAATAGGATCCATGGGTTCCTCCACATCAAGAATTGTTGCATCATCTACCCTTAAAAACTTCGGAAGTCTTTGATCATGGAGCATGGCACGGACAACTTCCACAATCGTACGGTTCTTCCTTTCCGCCACACCATTCTTCTTAAGAGTATATGGTGTAGTAGTCTCCCTATTAATGCCAGCCTCAGATATGCCTGAGTGAACCAATTGTAATATATCAGAGGGTTGCTTTGGCTTGAGGGGAATGGTCCCCTTTTGAGCTTTCCTTTGGCACATCTTGGACATACACCTTCTTTCTCTACTCAGAATTCAGGCATCCTTGTTATCATTTGTCTTACATCAGGTAGAGCTTTATAATGAAGGTGGGAAAACCTCTGATGCCAAAGTTCGGACTAAAGAGATGTGTCATAAGACATGACACCTAGTGGACTTCCACTGACTTGATATAATGAATCAACACAAAACCCAAAAGTAAAGGCATCTTTAACATTATTTTTCCATACATGTACCTTGCCATTGCTAAAGGTAACCTTATAGCGTTTGTCTTCCATTGATGAGATGGAAACCAGGTTCTTTTTGAGGTAAAGTACATATAATACATCCTGTAAGTGGATCGTATTACCTTGATTCAATTTGAGAGAGACATTGCCTACACCTTTCACGAGATATTTCATATTATTTGGAATTTCTAGTCTTCTTGAATGATTGTCTTCTTCCTTGACTTCTAACACTCGTTTTACCTTTGCTATTGAATTTTCCATTCCTTTGATTGCCATGAGAGGGATTTTTATCATCGTCTTGGTGTGAGTCCTTTCTATCAGGGCACTCCCTTGCATAGTGACCTGCTTTATCGCAAATGTAACATCATCCTTTTCTTCCACCCTTAGGTCTAGCCTTTCCTTTTGAATTAGACCCAGAATTATTTATTTTCTTAGCATGAGAAGAAAAGGCAGCATGAGGACCTTTACGCATGGGCATTTCTTGCTATTCTACCCTTGTTTCTTCTTGAATGCATCTAGCCATTAATTCCTCGAGACCAGGAATCACATTATTGTTCAGAAGAGCAGTCCTAAACATGTACCATTCGGATGGTAATCCTCCAAGAGTCGTGAGTGCCATTTCCCTATCAATAATAGTCTCCCCAATAGATAGGAGATCATTCCTGATTTCGGTGATCCTTAAGAAGTATGCTTGCATACTCTCATCTTTACCCTTCTTAATTTCCTTCAGCTTATTTCTAAGAAACAAAACTTGATTTGCATCATTAAATTTAAATAAACTCACCAGTCTATCATAGATTTCCTTGCAGGTGTTTAGGTCGGAGATGCAGGCCACCAAGAGCTTGTCGATGGAGTCCTAGATGATCTTCTTTGTTTTGACTTCTCCGGTTTTCCATTTTTTCCTGGTAGCAGTGGATGCATTTGATCGAGGCTCAACAATATTGCCTCTCACATGGTCCAACACTCTTTGATCTTCTAAGGTTAGATCGATAGACATCTTCCATCTGTGATAGTCAGCTTTCTCATGGAGCTTGTCGTCGGTAGGAAAGAGTGATGAGGACCCCATAGTTCTTTTAGGATAGCCTTGCCAATCTTCTCTTCGGTGATTGCTCTTGCTCTTGCTCGGGCTTTGTCTTCACCTTAGCTCTAATACCATGTTAAGTTATGGTATGTTCTATGCTTATAACAGTTTACTTATATTTCTTATTATTTATCCACAGATTAGCAATCACATGTACATAAAGTAAAGCGCAGATAGAACATTAAATGATCGATAGAAAACAAGCCAAGACAAGAGACACAAGATGTGGCGGCTAGCCAGGGGCAAACCCCAATGTGGGGAAACCCTTTGATCAAATCTTCCTTTATCCTCAATAATCCAGCAGAGAGAAATAGTACATAAATCTGATTTACATCAGCAGCAGCAAACCCTAGATCAGTCCCAAGCTAGGGCAAACAATATCTCACAAACTGACCATCGGATCGGCTTGATTCCACCACCAAAAAATGCGGCCTTCAGAGGAGATCCAGATGGACCTATAGTGTAGTTCTGAGGAGGGAGCCTTCTGGTCAATGCTGGTCAGACTTTGGTTTTGTAGTTGCAACCCTAAAATCAGCACCTTCCTTCCACATGTGTGAGAGAGAGTCTCTTTTCTGCGTAGTAGAGAAGAGCCTCTTTTCTGCGCAGGAGAGAGAGAGAGAGAGAGAGAGATGTGATGAGATGAGTGAGTGCAAATGAGGAAAAATCCTCCTGTATTTATACACAACTATTGATGTTTGAATAGATGCGACTGTTGGGCTTCTGAGCCTACATGAGTTTTAGGTCGGCTTGATAATTATTCCATAATTAAAATAAATTCATATCTCCATAAATAGTTATTAGAATCGGATGATCTTTAGATCAATCCTACACCTCTCGACGAGAGGAATCTAATAAAAATACTATCAGCCACGAATAAGATGACCCACATGGATTTTGGCCCTAGTTTCCAATTTTAACACTTCTCCAAGCCCTTGAAGTTGATCCTTTAAATTTGAGAATTTCATAAGGTATGAGGCCACATCTTCATATTTTGATATCCTTGTTCTATAAAGTTTATTCCTTAGTGATATTTTTTGATTGGTAGTATTGAAATACTATAGTTTGACCAATTTGTCATAGACATTTGGATGTGGAAAAATCTGAAACAAAAGAGATAATATTATCTTTTATAGACTTAAATAAGATTCTTTGAGCCCTAACTTCTCCCTTATTGTACTTTTCGACTTGAGTTTTTTCTTTGTCTAGTTCTGGATTTTTTCCTAGAATGTGATCCATGACTTCGTTTTCTATGAGAACCAAATTAATCCTCTTTTTCCAAGCCTTGAAAATAGAGGCTCCATCAAGTTTTTTTCCTTCATTACAAAAATATTCCATCTAACTGGAAGGTTGAGACATAGTATAGTAAAGTACTTATTTGTCAAAGGAGAGTGGGTTGTTAAAAGAGTGCTTCCAAGAATGTTGATAATTCATCCAATAGTGTCCAAAGATGGTCTTGAGTAGTGGTTTGATGTAGTGATGTCTTCAATAATGTATTCAAGCTTCTATGGTGACTTCTTCAAAGATGGACGATGAATGAACAAGAATTTGTAAATATTTTCAAGAGCCTTCAATGATACTAGAAGAGAGAGATAACTGCTACAATAGTCTCCTTCAAGGGTGAGTGATGAATGCTACAAAAATGATGGTCTTTGGATCAAATTCTTTTCATCCTCGATAAAATAATATCTTCAAGTATAACTACTAAAAATGAGGTCCTTTAATATAACTGATGACTATTGTAGAAATGTCTTCACATGTGTCAACAATATGTGCTCTTCAAGCTTCCCTTCCTTCACCTTAGCCATGACACCATGTTGAGAAATCAAAGTGCTTGTAGATGAGGGTTGATTTCTCTTGATAATTACTTTTGAATGTTTGTTTCTATAGAAATTAGGCTATATATTTGCAACTAGTGAATTTTTAATCAAAATCATAAGACATAATCCTACTCTATTTCTCTATGAACATTAATTCGCAATTTAGAACAAAAATATCAAACATGCAAGAAGAAATAATAGACTTGCAACATTTTTTCTTTTCTTTTTATCTTTGGAAAGAAATATTCTAAAAACCCCAATGTCCACTTGCATTAATCAAATGAATAGAGATGTATTACAATTTCTTTTGTCAACTGAGCACACCTTGCAAGTGCATAACCTATCTCTCTACTCACTAAAGGCCTATGAACTAGACATAGTTAAATTTTTCCTCTTCTTGAGCTCCTATTTCCTTGTGTTGTTCATTGAGGAACTAGCCCCTACTATTTAGGAAATTCCTCTAATTGAATTGTGCAATTCCTTAGGCTGATCATATGACTACATGCAACACCTGTATACTTAAGACTAGTCTACAACTGATGTTACACTGCCTTGGAATCTCCACTTCAACTGGGTAACTCAAATTCTCTGCATGCACTATCTATTTTGGGCTAATTGATCAATTAACTGGATGATCACTGAGTTTGATTGAAGTCCCACTGCTTAACTGACCTTCCACTAGTTCCTCCAAAAGTTGAAACTATTTTAACTGAAAACAACCTGAGATAACTGACCTTGATTGCTACAAATTAGCAATCACACATGCTGAACTGATCACTAAATCCTCAAATTCAAATTTACTAAGTAAATTGGGTGACACAAGCCATGTCAAAAAATTTAACATCATCCAAGTTATTTGCTGATGCAGAAATTCAAATTTCTCAATTTGATCAAGTAAAAATCAAATTGAGAATTTCTTGTTGCATTTTTCAACACTCCATCTCAGAAAGAAAGGGATTATCAACCACCCCTATCCCAAACCCTCGAACTTCCCTCTTGACAAGGCCTTTGTCAAAATGTCAACATCTTGTTCCTTTGTTAGAATGTACTGCAACAACATTATCTGCCTCTGCACACAGTCCTGTAAATAGTGATACCATATATCTATATGCTTGGAGCGATCGTGAAAAACAATATTTTCAGATATTTTGATGCAACTATAATTATCATAGTAGATCACGGTTGGATCCGTCATCTAACCAAACAATCCAACAAGTATCTTTCTCATCCAGATCACCTCACATGTTGTTTGATTGACAAACCTTGTATTCTAATTTTGTTGAGCTAAGTGTCACAAACCTTAGCTTCATGTTGTACCCAGAAACCGTTGCGGAACTAACACTAAAAATTACCCTAATGTACTCTTTTGATTTAATGGAATCTCCTCGTAATTTGTATCTGTGAAGCCACATAACTTAACTTCCTTTGTCGTCTGTACCATATTCCAAACTAGGTAGCACCTCTTGTTGAAAATGTAACAAGAAAATACCAATTTAATTTCCCCTTGAATTAAAGTAGGAGAAAAATTGTAATTCCACATCACAATACAACTTGTAAGAGTTAACTAAGTTAATTTCACTTAGTTGACTCAGTTAATTCGATTTGAGGGTATAACTTGAGTAATGTAGAGTGGCTCGTACTTTTTAGGGGCCTTGGTTGAGTTTATTTTGATTTGTAATTAAATGATTCAATTTAATTGAGTTAAAGTCAGTTAAACTAGTTCCAACTGTTGGAGGAACTAGTAGGAGGTCTAACAGTGGGGTGCAACTTTAATGTTCAACTAGTTAACTAACAATTCATCCATAAATAACTCATGCATATGTCATCTATGAGTAACCCAGTTGAGATTGGAGTTCAAGGGCAGTGTACTATCAATTGTATAATCATCCAAATTGTATAGGTGGTGCATGCAATTAGAGGAAGGACTATGTTGGATTGCATAATTAAGGATGAGGAATTTCCCTAATTAATAGGGGATAATTCCCAAGGAAAGAGTGCAAGGAAATAGGGACTTGGAAAAGAAAAAAATTAGTTAAGTATTGGCCAAGGTGGTGGGCTCCAGTATTGCAGCAACGATGCTGCAACTCTTCGAACTCCCTTCTTTACTTTTATCAACCCGGTAGTTCGTAACAAACTGGGAAGCGAAGGTGCTATATGCACAAGTACCAGCTCTTAGTGTAGGCTGTCACTTAATCAGCTAGCACAAGTTCGCTAGGAGCTTAAGCCAACTTCTATGAGTTCTTAGAAGAAGTTTTTAACTCTGATGGACAAAATATAACTCAAAAGAGGCTAGTCTACTTGCAGAAAGAAGCTGAAAGCTAAAAGGAAATGCAAACCCTAGCAAACCCTAGTTTTACCGACTAACCCTACTTGTGCAAGAAAAGAGATGAAAGCTACTGAAATGGATGCCACTAACTCTTGGAAAGGTAAAATGCATGTGACTAAGCTACTTCTAAAGGAAAATATGGAAAAAGCATCTTTTTGTATTTTTGAGTAATTTTGCAGAATTATTATGCATGTGCTTTACTATTTTTGACTGTGCAGAGGTTTATTGGCAAAAGGAAATGGAGTGGGTGCTTGCAAGAGGTTGGGAAGGTGAGAAGAGGACCAAAGGGGTCCCTAACACCCTTATAGAGAGTTCCACAGTGATCAGATCTAGAAAAACTGCTCGCGTGAACTTCTACTGGAAGTCTGCAGGAGTTCTATAGGAAGCTCTACAAGAAGTTCTACAGGAACAGGCCAAAAGTGGTTTTTAGAGGGTTGATGGTGGAAAAAATGTGGGAAAGTGGAAATTAAGGATTGATAAAGATGTTAACGGGTCTAGGACCTGGTAAATGAAGCTAAGGAGTGATGAAGATGGTTGGCTTTATTCAAGGACGGAGAGTGCAATGTTGCACAAAAATGTAGAAATTAGGGCAAGTTGGGAAAGTGTGGCAAGTGAAAGGAAGAAATCTGAAATTAGGGGCTGGAACAGGTTGTATGATGGAGGAAGGGTAGGTAGGAATGTATCACAGGTGCTCTGCACACTATTTTCCAAAACTGATCGAACAAAGACTGGAAAAACCATAGATCTATCTATTTTGACCTAATCTGACCTAAAACCAGAAACATGATGAACATAAATTTATAGATAGGAAATCATGCAAGAGAGCTATGGAAACTGAGCAAGAATAGATCTAAACATGAAAACACAACTGATATCAACTTTTCCAACTTAAAATCTAATACTAGTAATTGCATTAGAAGGCAAAAACAATGTTTTTGTGGCAGCAAGTATGCTTTGGTCTCAGCTCATGGTCCCAAGGAGGGAGAGATGAGATCAAGGATTGCTTATTGGCCTTTTTGCAGACCTTTTCTGTTACCAAACTATAAAATCAACTTGAAGCATGAAAAACTATCTTAATCATAAAAAACAACCTAAGTAACAAAGCAAGATTTTGACCTAAATAACATAAATTATTCTATGAATGCAAGAAAAACAAATAAAAGTACACAAAGGAGGTATTGGCACTTGGGTTGGGTCCAACCCAAAGAGCTACAGCCTCCTAAGAAAGCTCAGAGCTGGTACAAAGAGAGATTCATCTTCATTAATCCAAAATAATAGTCATGTCACAAAACTGTTTACAGCAAGAGCTCGAAAATGAGCTGAAATGCAGAGCTGCACTAAAGTGCGAAAACAAAATATTCAATAGCTAAACTACCAAGGCTTGAAGCCTTCCTACTTATGCACCACAAGGACTCCGAATAGTCCTCCTTATCTTTAGGAGCTTGGTTGCCCAAAATTGTAGTTAATCAACCACTTCACTAGACCTGCTCGGCTGCCCTTTGAAATCATCTTTGGTGGGTTGTTGAACTCTGAGCTGATGGTGGAGAACTCGAGGAAGGGGTCATTTAGTGCAGGAGACACCCCTCCTATAAATCCTCAGCCTTGTTCCTTCATATCTGGCTTCCAGTTTGCTCATAAATGCCTGACCTTGGTCCAAAAAATGTCCAAAAATCTGCAATAAGCACGTATTAGACTTTGTGGTCAAGTGACTATTCCCATTCATTCAATTAACATAAATATATTCAAAATCATGCATAAAACTATGAAGAATGGTGGATTAATCGAGAATAATAGGCAAAATGAGCCCATAAAGTTACCCATTTTTGGGGCTCATCATCACCCCCCTACTGAATGTGTTGCTCATCCTCTGAGCAACTAATCCAGTTCATCATCTTTGATTACTTTGACTGCCTCTCTGACATCCCAAGCTTCTGAGGTGATGTCCTCTTCTGGGTCATGAAACCCTGCCTTTCTCTCTACTTCCTCCCATTACATGTGTTCTTCTTCTTCTTTGACCCCTTCCAGTAGTCCTTAAAGTAATGGAGGACTTAACTTTAGGCCGATCCAGTTGGCCTTCAGGTTTTGCATTATCTGTTTATAAAGTGGCACTCTTCCTAAAGCCTCCCTCATTCTGGTTGGGGAGTGGTACTCTCTTATTTTCAGACTATGGGACAATGTGTTCCATCTCTTTATGCAAGCATGAATTCAATTGTCACCAAAGAGTCTTTCCATGTCTTCAAAGTGAGCAATGGCCTGAGCTTGCCTTTCAACGTAGTCTAGGAGAACCTGAGGGTTGTTGGCAAGGTGTTGATGAGCATATACTAAAGCTGAGGGATCTTCTGGTTCTGCCCTGATCATGAGTGGCTCACTTAGCTCCCTGTCCATAACTTTCTGAATTTCTACTTCCCTCTTTTCCTCATGGCTTAACCAAGAAGCCATAGTCATGAGGTGCACATCTCCCAATGCAGCATTGGGGTCCCATAGATTCATGTTTAGAAGTGTCAAGTTGTGTAAATAGAATTCTGTTAACTTGGCCTTATCTTCAGCTGAGCTATTGTCACACAAATACATACACCGATTCTAGTTCTGGAATGGAATGGTGCCCCTTTGGGCCAATGTGTTAATTTGAAATTGCAACCATTGGTCTTTAAGATATAATGCATAGGACTTAGTAGGTTGCCTAAATTGTAAGGCTTCTACTACCCAACTGGCCATGTAGGCCATTTGGGCTTATTTTTCTTGCAACTGTTGTTTTAAACCCTCTATTTCTTCTGTTGCCTGAGACTCCTTTTCCTGCAGCAATTTTGTTAGCATCTCAACATCAACTTGTAGCTTTTCCTTTCTCTGCTGTTTCTCGGTTGTTTCCTTGTCTGCTGGAGGTCCTTCTTGCTACTGTTTCCCTCCCAAAATGGATGGCCTATCTTCCTTATGAACTTCCTGTAGCTGCAACTGCTTTTTCAACAACTCATTCTCCTCCTATAATTGGGCTCTTTTACTGCTTTCTATGTGCCTCACCATGACCAACTCTCTTCTTGATTCTTTTAACTGTTCTTCCAGGTGGCCTATGTCTGCAACTCCCTTGGATTTGGCAATTCTCATCCAAGTGTGAGTACTAACCTGTTCCTGTTCCAATGCAAAGAAAAGTGGTACAACAAACTTCTGTGGGATGATCTTCCCACTTTCTAACAAGTTGTAATATGAGCCCAAACTAGGCTGAGGGCTTGGTTCCAATATTTCCTCGGTCTTGTCTTCTCCTTGTGATTGTTTGGCTGCCTTCTCCTCCAATTTCTCAGTCTCTTTTAACTTGGCTAGAGTTTTCTGTAGAGATGTTTCAGCTTCTTGTAGAGCTGCCTTTGAGTCCATCATCCTAATTCTCTCTTTCCATGTGGAGGTTTTTGGGCTTCCTCTTTCATAGGTGATAGATATCTTGGAAGGAGACTCTTCCTTCTTTTTAGTGGTTGTGTCCTCAATGATGGTTCCTTTGATGGTGGCTAGGGTTTTCCCACTTTGATCCTTGTGCTTCTTCTGGCTTTAAAGTACATGGAGGTTTGCCTCTTTCTTTTTCCTTTTTTTTTTGTAGTTGTGCCTAATGTAGCAAGCACAACTGCTGCTTCCCGTGCCAACGTCTCAGGGGATTTCTCTTCCTGCTATTATTTTCCTTCGCTTCCTGTAGACATCTCTGTGTCCATTGTTTCTGTCTGTGTTACTGATATCTCAGGGCGTGTCTTTCCCTTCTCTTGCTGGGTGCCTGCTTTGGCTGTGGCAGCCTTCTTTTGGGCTTCCTTGGCCTTTTTCTTTCCAATTGGTGTTCTCTTTTCCTTCACTATTTTTGTTGTTGTCTCTTTCTCTGTTTTAGGCTCAGTAGTCTTGTCAAATCCTTCTTTTTCTTTTTGTTCTTCCTCTGTTTTTCCCTCTTCTTGAATGTCTTGTGCTCCCTCATCATTGTTCTTCTTAATTTCTTCAGTTTGCTCCCCCTCATCACTGCTGGATGGGGTGATGTTCTCAGCCAAAGTTCTAATGTCATCATCCCTGGACATATTTCTGAAGATTTCCCAAGCTATGGGGATAGTATAGGTGTGTAAAGCATCTTCCACCAACAATTTGATGAGCCCATGGTGGACCAACTGATCTGGGATCCCTTTGTTTAGATTTGTACCACATTCAATTAAGCACTGAAGGAGGAAATACGGGATGCTCAGTTTTCTGGCTAGAGGCAAGTCCATCCCATACCTTAATTCATGTAACAACCTGAAATGATATCCATAAATGATGCTAAACCTCCCTTCACATGTGATATAATTCATTATTTGATAATTGACTTCACTCCAGAGAGGAGGCAAGCTTGTCCTTCTAACCCCGTTTTTATCTTCTATAGGATGCTCCTCAGGCAGAAAAAATGTTTTCTTAGCAACTTGTCCCAATGATCTCTCCTCTTTGCTCCAAGGGAGCCCCAATGGTAGACCAGTAATTCTACTGATGAGATCAGGTGTAAGTTCTAGGGTCAAACCCTTAAAACTAACTGTGGCATGTGTCTTTGAATGAGGTCTCAGGGACATCAAAAACTTTTCAGTTATCTCCTCATCATAACCCTGAATTCTGTCAAAGAAGGATATCCAGTTTTCCCTGGTGAAAAGGTCCACCACCTCAGGGCACTCGTGAAATTTGCTAGAGTCTGAGGGTTCTTTTCTTATGAATCCTCTTGGCGTGGTGTTGAGTGCTCTTTTTATGTTTTAACTAGAAAAGAAAATGCTCAGGCGGGAAAAAAAAGTCAATCACTAAAACAGAATATAGCTGAATTCGGTTTCTTCTGAACCCAAGAAGGAATGTCCCAGGTGCTTCTTTGCAATATCAAATGGCAGTAATTCTCCTGTTTTAAACTGCTACCACCCTAAATTTGACTTCCTGGTTTTGAAAAGAAAGATTTTTTTCTACAGAACAGAGGATGAGGACACAGGTTCTTTTCTCAGCTCATAGATAGATATGCACATTCGTTTTTTCACACACACACACGTAGGCTGGCCTTTACTGCGACATGTATTTTTTTTTACACGATAATTTGAAAAAGGATGGGGAGATTTCAGATGCAGAGAGAAGAAGAAACAATGTGGACTTAGGGAAATATGCAGGCAGACTTTCACTTTTTTAATGCATAGGCAGACTTCCACTCTCTTTTCCAATCTATTGCCGCGTTCAATTTACCACCTTACTCAAACAAATCATGCATAGAGAAGTTTTCCCAAGCCTACCTCGTTTTGAGCTTGAATTCTGATGAAAATTCCGAGTTTCCTTTCCGCAAAGCTGTTCTCTGCCTTTCCTGTAGAACCCTTCCTGTAGAAATTTCCCGGCTCCTGTAGAATGAAACTGTGCTTCCGATAGAGCCCTATAGGTGGGAGATTTTCAAAAACAGGTAGAAAACTGGTGGAGGACGACTGGTTAGCTGCTCTGGAAGTGGTAGATGCATACTCTAGTTGCGAACGTTGTGAGTGCAGAATGAACAAAGGGTGGTGAAGTTTCAACTACGCTATCTTTTTAACTACGGGCGTGATTCGTGGTGAGGAAATGAGGTGGCTGGACCGGACCGTTGACATTACGTCATAGCCATAATGTTTCTGCATGCCGTCTGACTTCCATCACCTCCCTTTCTCCCATTATCCACCGCCACCACTACCAGTGTCGAAGATTTCTTCCTGAATGGACACTCCACACGTGCTGGCTGCACATCTAATCAACAATTTTGAATTTAACAGGGATCGTTTGGATTCCACGAGGATGTGTAACTGGCTGAGGGTGGCCAGTTGACTGGCCACTGGTTCCACTCAATCCTAACCATTCCCATAGTCATGCAGCCTTGAAATATGATTTATGCAATTGAAGGATGAGTTTAGGCACTTACTTGCGTAGTCGCGACCATGTTATGCAGATTTCAGATTTTGGAACGCATTTCTTCATTTGCTGTTGCTGCTTGCGCACTGCATGCTTGGCCTCGGGCTGTTGCTGATGCTCACAAGTTCAAGTAGAGCTCCATGCATGTTTCATATGCCATACTTTTTTGTCCCTGTCTCTGGAGTATGTCTTTCAGAGGGATCAGCTGCTACAGGAATCTTGTAGGATGTCCTATAGCTGCTTCTCCTCCTGGAATGCAAGCTAGAATGAGCAGGGCTACAACTGCTGACGAGGGTCTCGACTGATAAGGAGTCTAGATGGAGGGTATCAGGTATGGTGAGTGAAAAACTGCTACTTTGATTTGTCATTAAAAATTTTCGCTGGCAGCATCAAGGAAACAAGATTTCTATGTGTGACTGTGCAGGGACATAAAAATGAGTGCAATGGAGGTGTACAGAGATGGAAAAAGGGTGAAATATGGTGATGGATGGAAGCGGGGAGGTTTACAGGCCTCATAGACAGATTCCCAACCTTCGGGTCCTCTTCTGAGATCGATTTTGGCTTTTCTGTAGGTTCTACAGGATCTTCCTGTAGAAGATACAAAATTTCCTTTAGAAGGTGAAATCTTAGCCCGAATAAGACCAAATCTTAAGAAAGGGTAATGGTCATGGAGGAATGGATTGTGAGGGATGCTTGCAGCCTAGTTATGACCTCTGTCTTTGTCTTGTGCGATCCTCCTAAAACTTGTAATGACCTTCCTGCAACCTGCAATTCATTCAACATAAATTAGGTTTATTTTTCTTTTTTTCTTCTTTCTCTCTTTTTTTTTTTAGTCTGAGACAGTTGGGGCGCCTCCAGGAGGTTTTCACCCTCACTGTCTGCCCAGGGAACCTCCAAGAGGTTTTCACCCAAGGACCTTTTATTCCTTTTTTGTTTTTGTTTTTGTTTTTTTGTTTTTTGTTTTTTGTTTTGTTTTGTTTTGTTTTTTTGTTTTTTTTTGTTTTATGTTCAAGGTGTGGGTGGAGTGGAGACAGGGGCCTGCTCCACTACCAACACTGATTTACCCAGAGTTTCAATGAACTCCTGCTGAGAAAGGGGCTTCCTATATATTTTCAATCGATGCCCATTAACGAGCATAGGGATGGATTTTTCATCAATGGTCCTAATAAGGACTGAACCATTGTCATTGCATTTCTCCACTATATATGGTCCTAACCATCTTGTCCTCAGCCTTCCTTTGAAATCATTGTATCTTGAATCATATAACAATGCCCAATATCTTGGCTGAAATTGCTTTTCTTTGAGGTGTCGGTCATGCCATATCTTTCTTTGAAGTTGGACTACCTCTGAGTGGAGAAGAGCCTGCATTCTCTGTTCATCTAATCCATTCAACTGAAGTAATCTTTCCTGTTGTGCATGGCTGAGATCTAGGTCCAGCTGAGCTGCCAACCTCAATGTGTTATATTCAAATTCTATGGATAGCAAAGCCTTCTTCTTGTAGACCAGCTCATAGGGTGTGAAACCTCTTGTAGTTTTCCAAGTAGTGTTATAGGCCCAGGTGGCCTCAACCAAGCAATCTACCCAATCTTTTTTGCTGCTGCTCACCACTTTAGTCATAATCTCTTCCAAAGCTCTGTTAGTGACTTCCACCTGTCCATTTGCTTGCGGATGATAAGGGGTGGAAGTTCTGTGCTTAATCTTGTGATGAGTGAGCATGTCTTCAATCAGGTTGGAGGTAAACTGACTTCCTTGATCTGTGACTAATTCTCTTCGGTAGCCAAACTTGTAGAAGATATCTTCCCTCAAGAACTCAACTACTTTTTCTTCTATTGCTACCTTGATTGCCTTTGCTTTTGCCCACTTGGTCAGGTAGTTCGTGCACATAATGATGTAATACTTTTGTTTTGAAGGAGGGTTGATAGGACCCACAAAGTCCATGCCCCACTTCTTGAATGGCTCGAAAGTCACTTGGGGTTGTAGGGGCATCTCATCCCTTGGAGTCGGTTTCCCCATCTTTTGACATTGGTCACATTGGCTGATGTATATCTTGACATCTTGATGAAGAGTAGGCCAATAATACCCTTCCTGTAGAATTTTGAAGGCGGTTCTTTTTACTGCAAAGTGGCCTCCACAGGACCCATCATGACAGGTTAGGAGGATGTCAAAAACTTCCTCCTCCCTGACACAATGCCTCAAAATCTGATCTGGGCCAAGTTTAAACAGGTTGTCCCCAATCCAAGTGAATGGGGAGCTTTTCTTCACGATCTTGCTCTTCTCTTTTGAGGATAGGTGTGGCAGAAATTGTGCTAAAACCAAGTAATTTGCTATATCAGCAAACCATGGAGAGAGTACTGAAATAGAAAATAGGTGTTCATTTGGAATTTGATCATCCACCATCCCTTCTTCACCTGCAGGAAAATCTAGTCTAGACAGAAAATCAACAACAACATTTTCCTTACCTGGCTTATCAACAATGGTCAAATCAAATTGCTGCAATAAAAGTAACCATCTAATGATACGAGCATTTACATCAGGTTTATTCATCAAATACCTAATTGCAGCATGATCAGTGTGTATGAATGTTTGATAACCAGTGATGTAGTGTCTGGACTTATTTAAGGAATGGACTACAGCTAGGAGCTCTTTCTCAGTTACAATATAGTTTAACTCGGCCTTGGACAGGTTATTATTGATAAAATATATGGCATACAGTAGCTTCTCTTCAACTTGTCCTAAGGCTGCTCCTATGATTTGTTCGAGGCATCTGTGTGAATGTGGAAATGTAGGGCCCAGTTTGGACCTCTCAAGATTGGGCAGTTACCAGCTTACCTTTCAATGCATCCAGAGCCTCTTGACAGTTGTCAGTCCATATAAACTCAACATCTTTCCCAAGAAGACCAAACAATGGAGAGGCTAGCTTACTGAAATCTTTAATGAATCTTCTATAATATCCTGTTAAGCCTAGAAAACTACGAACATGTCTTACCTTTTGAGGAGATGGGACCCTTTGGATGATAGCAATTTTGTTGGGATGCACCTGCAATCCTTGCTGAGAAATTGTATGACTTAGCACTGTCCCTTCAGTCATTAGGAATTCACATTTTTCAGGACTGAGGGACAAGTTCATTTCAATACATTTGGCTAAAACTTTTCCCAGGTTAGTCAATGCTTCTTGGAAGTTGGACCCATAAGGAGTAAAGTCATCCATATAGATTTCCACCAAATCATGAACCAGTTCAGCAAATATGCTCAGTACTGCTCTCTGGAAAGTGGCAGGAGCATTGCATAACCTGAAGGGAAGGACCCGGTAGGCAAAGGTACCCCATGGACAAGTGAAAGTGGTCTTATCTTGGTTTTCTGGGCTGATTTGGATATGATTATACCCGCTAAACCCATCTAGGAAGGAAAAGAATTTCTTCCCTGCCAGGCCATCTAACACTTGATCTATGAAAGACAAAAGGAAATGGTCCTTCTTGGTAGCTTTGTTAAGTTATCGATAATCTACAGAGAGTCTCCACTTGGGCATAAGCACCAGAGGAGAAACCCACTCACTATCAGAGATGTGGTAGATGAATCCTGCATCCAACAACTTTTGTAGTTCTTCTTTGACAATGTCCTTAAGGGCTGGATTCATCCTCCTCTGAGGCTGCTTAACTAGTTTACAATCCTATTTAATGTAAATGTGATGTGTACAGACTGAAGGGTGGACTCCTTTCATCTCCGTATAGCTCCAAGAAAAAGCATCCAAATGGCTGTTCAATAAGCTATACAACTCTTTCTCTTGAGAGGGGGATAGGGATGAGTTGATCTTCAGGGTTCGTTCAGGGCCAAATTCCACATTATTAACTCGGAGAGAGGTCAGATCAGCCACACAGAGATCCACCAAAGCACTGGATTGGGTGTCTTCTACCAACTCTTCCAATGGCAACACACTGGGAGGTGGATTTTGAATCAAATTCTCAATAAGGTCATCCTCGATTTGAGGATCTCCCCTGGTGGCTTCCACTGTGCACAATGATGCAGAGTAGACTTGATCTTCATTTTCCTCCTCCAACCAGAGAGGTAAGTCATGTTCTAGTAGAGGTTGGGCAGGAGGATATAGGACTAGCTATTTGGACATAGGCCCATTCTTAATGGTCATGCTCCTAGCTCGATAACTGATGTAAGCATCTGCAGTAGCTAACCAAGGCCTTCCAAAAATGAGGGGGTATCCAGTGAGTTTTTCCTTTGGATGAAGGACCAAGAAATTCGCAAGGTACTCCCAAGAATCAATGGAGACCATGACATCTTCCACAATCCCCTCGGGGGTCACAGTGGAGCGGTCTGCTAACTGCAGTACTATCGAGGTCTTTCTTAGGGAACTCTGAAGGTTGAGTTTGAGCATAGTGTCCCTGGTCATCACATTAATGGCAACCCCTAGATCAATCAGGGTGTGGGGGATTATGGTGCCATTGATGTGGACATCGACTACAGGACTCCCAGGGTCCAGATATTTTGGACAGATTACTTGTCCCAACATCAGGTCGGACAATTGTCCTATGACATTGATAGTTGGGGCATCTCTCTTGCGCCTGCCTGGGTGCTTGAAGCACTTCTCTTTGATCAATTTGTTGTATATTGGTACATCTTTTATGGCATGGAGAAGTGGTATTTTTACACATAACTATTTAAGTTCTCCCAGAAGTTCAGTCTCTTCTGAGTTTGGTTGCATGGTTCCAGTTAGTCTCTCAGGAAAGGGTGGAATGGCTTTGGGTTCACCTTCCTATTTTTCTTCCTCATCCTCCTTAGGAGGAGGTTGGCTATCTGGGAGGACCTTCCCAGATCGTAGGTTGATCTCCTGAATCTCCACAACATAGGTAGGGCATGTTGTCTCTCCAGTATATACCTGCTAGGCCTATCTGTTATTGGGGTTTGGGTTCAGTTGAGCAGGCATCTGGGGTTGTCTTGGAGGAGCAGGAGGTAATGGTTGTGGTTGAGCAGGTGGTGGAGGCAAAATAGCGTGAGGAGAGTTGTACTGGGGCCTCCACCCCTGATGAGGTGCATTCCACTGAGGTTGTGGCTGAACATGGGAATGAAACGAATGAGCAACAGGTTGAGTATGGTATTGAGATGGATATGACCAAGGAGGGGGTGCGGACCAGGAAGGATGAGCAGGGGGACCCCAAGAAGGTATGTGAGTGGATTGGTTGGGGTTGTAATAAGTCTAGGATGTCCCTTGCATGCCTTGTTGGTACGGTCTGGGTCCATGTAGCCTCCTTTGGTTTAGGAAGTAGAGTGGTTCAGTGGCTCCTTCCACCCCTTAGTACATAGCTTTAAATCCGGGTAAGGTTGGGCATTGGTTTGTAGTGTGGTTTTCCTCACAAATGAAACATACTTCTACAGAGTGCAATGGACACTCGTTCCTAGGATGCTTCCTTGTGCATCTGGGACAAAAAATGGCCAAAGCCCTCTCAGCTTCCTCTTGCTTCTATTGGATTCGGAAGGTATCCATTTGCATGGCAATGGTCTGTCTAACCTCACTTTTAAGGTCTCCCATCTGATTTGCAAACTCATGTTTGGAGAAGGTGGAACTGGATGAAAGTTGACTCCCCCTACCTCTTTTCCGGGCTGCCCTAGAATGGTTTCTAAACACAATCTTTATGTCATCATAAGGTAGTTGGTAGATGTCTCCCCTAGCCAGCAAATGGAGTGTATCTAGAAGGTCTTCAGGGACTCCTCTGAGCAGAACCAGCTTCAGAGATTTAGGGTCAAGTGTGCACCTAGCCCTTTTATAACTGAGTTGGAACCTTTCTTCATAGTCTTCTAAAGATTCATCACTTCCCATGGTCATCCGAAAGATTTCTCCCTTTGTTTCCTTTGACTTACAGTAATCCCAGTATTTGTTGTTAAAGGCTTGCTGCATCTGAGCCCAAGTTGTGATACTGTTTCCAAGTAACCCCATGAACAAGCGTAGTGCTACATCCTTGAGGGTAAAGGGAAAGAGTTTCAAATTTTTCTCATCTTCTGCATAGTCATAAGTTCGACAAAGGACATCAAACTCAAACAAGAAGGTATCAGGGTCTTCAGTGGTCAATCCATGGAAGTGAGGTAAGGCTGAGGGACTTATGTTTTTCATTTTTGTGTCCCCATTGGTCTCTCAGATGGGAAAGGCACCTTCTATTCTCTCCTCATTTCCGATACTGTTTCTGTGTTCAACCATGTTCTCAGGAGGAATGTTTTCTTGCTCTTCTTCTGTTATAGGATCTTCGTATATCTTTGGAGGTTCACCGATAGGTTCTTCTGGATCACTGCCACCAAAGAAGAGAGAAGGGTGACTCAGTGATGTGGTGGGAGTGTTGGGTAGGAATTTTCCCGAATTGTCTCTATTCCTATGAGGCATGAAAGGAAATCTTTTTGGTTGTTTTTTTGTGTTTTTCTCTGCTTGTACCTGCAAAACTGAAATTGATTGAACAACAAATTGCAACTAACTAAAATAAACCTTGCTAGAATGAAAATTGCAGAATTGAAATGAAAGCAGGAAATGACTAATCTATGCTACTGAAATGAAATTGCAGAATCGAAATGCTAAGCTACGATTGCAGAATTGAAATTGCAGAAATGAAATGCTAAGCTACGCTTGCAGAATTAAAATTGTAGAATTGAAATGCTAATCTACGCTTGCAGAATTTAAATTGCGGAATTGAAATGCTAATCTATGAAAGTGAGAAATATCTAATCTACGCTTGTTGAAATGAAATGAAAGTAGGAATGTTTAATCTACTTTTGTGGAAATGAAATTGTAGAATGGAAATGAAACAACTACTCTACTCTTGCTGAAATAAACTACTTAGCAGAAGGTTGCAGTAGAAAATAGAAGAAAAGCATCAATCAAAAATACTCTGATGCTTCCCCAACAATGGCGCCAAAAAAATGGTGGGTTCCAGTATTGCAGCGATGATGCTGCAACTCTTGGGACTCCCTTATTTACTTTTATCAACCCAATAGTTCGTATAAACTTGGAAGCGAAGGTGCTATATGCACAAGTACTAGCTCTTACTGCAGGCTGTCACTTGATCAACTAGCACAAGTTCGCTAGGAGCTTAATCCAACTTCTATGAGTTCTTAGAAGAAGCTTTTAACTGTGATGGATGAAAGCTAACTCAAAAGAGGCTAGTCTACTTGCAGAAAGAAGCTGAAAGTTGTAAGGAAATGCAAACCCTAGCAAACCCTAGTTTTACCGACTAACCCTACTGGGGCAAGAAAAGAGATGAAAGCTGCTGAAATGGATGCCATTGACTCTTGGAAAGGTAAAATGCATGTGACTAAGCTACTTTTAAAGGAAAATATGGAAAAATCATCTTTTTGTATTTTTGAGTAATTTTGCAGAATTATTATGCATGTGCTTTACTATTTTTGACTGTGCAGAGGTTTATTGGCGAAAAGAAATGGAGTGGGCACTTTCAGGAGGTTGGGAAGGTGATAAGAGGACCTAAGGGGTCCCTATCACCCTTCTATGATCAGATCTCGAAAAACTGCTCGCATGAACTTCTACAGGAAGTCTATAGGGGTTCTACAGGAATAGGCTGAAAGTGGTTTTTAGATGGTTGATGGTGGAAAAAAGGTGGGAAAGTGGAAATGAATGATGGATAACGATGTTAAGGGGTCTAGGAACTGGTAAATGAAGCTAAGGAGTGATGAATATGGTTGGCTTTGTTCAAGGACGGAGAGCGCAATGTTGCACAAAAATGTAGAAATTAGGGCAAGTTGGGAAAGTGTGGCAAATGAAGGGAAGAAATCTGGAATTAGGGGCTGGAACAGGTTGTATGATGGAGGAATGGTAGGTAGGAATGTATCATAGGTGCTCTGCACACTATTTTCCAAAACTGATCGAACAAAGACTGGAAAAACCAGAGATCTATCTATTTTGACCTAATCTGACCTAAAAACCAGAAACATGATGAACATAAGTTTATAGATAGGAAATCATGCAAGAGAGCTATGGAAACTAAGTAAGAATAGATCTAAACATGAAAACACAACTGATATCAACTTTTCCAACTTAAAATCTAGCACTAGCAATTGCATTAGAAGGAAAAAACAATGTTTTTGTGGCAGCAAGGATGCCTTGGTGTTAGCTCATGGTCCTAAGGAGGGAGAGATGAGATCAAGGACTGATTCTTGGCCTTTTTGTAGACCTTTTCTGTTAACAAATTGTCAAATCAGCCTGAAGCATGAAAAACTCTCTTAATCATAAAAAACAACCTAAGTAACAAAGCAAGATTTTGACCTAAATAACAGAAATTATTCTATGAATGCAAGAAAAACACATAAAAGTACACAAAGGAGGCACTGGAACTTGGGTTGGGCCCAACCCCAAGAGCTACAACCTCCTAAGAAAGCTCAGAGCTGGTGCAAAGTGAGATTCATCTTCATTACTCCAAAATAATAGTCATGTCACAAAACTGTTTACAGCAAGAGCTCGAAAATGAGCTGAAATGCAGAGCTACACTATAGTGAAAAACCAAAATATTCAATAGCTAAACTACTAAGGCTTGAAGCCTTCCTAATTGTGCACCACGAGGACTCCCAATAGTCCTCCTTAACTTTAGGAGCTTGGCTACCCAAAACTGTAGTTAATCAACCACTTCACTAGACTTGCTCGGTTGCCCCTTGAAATCATCTTTGGTGGGCTGTTGAACTTTGAGCTTATGGTGGAGAACTCGAGGAAGGGGTCATTTAGTGCAAGAGACACCCCTCCTATAATCCTTAGCCTTGTTCCTTCGTATTTGGCTACCAATTTTCTCATAAATGCCTGACCTTGGTCCAAAAAATGTCCAAAAATCTGCAATAAACACGTATTGGACTTTGCGGGCAAGTGACTATTCCCATTCACTCAATTAACATAAATATATTCAGAAGCATGCATAAAACTATGAAGAATGGTGGATTAATCGAGAATAATAGGCAAAATGAGCCCATAAAGTTACCCATTTTTGGGGCTCATCACAAGGCTTGTCTAGGAAGCAATGAGACAGATATAGATAATGCAGAGGTTGCTCGGGCTTGAGCAAAGCATTGTAATCTTCTCATATTTTTTGGATTAATGTAATATACTGAGGTTTTTAGCTATGGATTTCCCCAGGAAATGATTGTGTAATGTGTTGATTCAATTCTTTCTCTTGTATGCTTTGTGGTTTTGCGATTGTTAAATGTTCTTGCAGTTGGTAGAGTAGATTCAAGTCCATTGTTTTAGTAAATTATAATTAGCAGTTTGAATCTCCAAGGAATTTTCTACAACTTATTAGAGTAGGAATCATAATAGAAGAGAATATTTCAAGTTTGTCTTTGTAGGTAAATCGAATTTGCAGGATCATTCTTCAGAGCCAGCAGGATGTCGTTCTATGGATTGAGACTCGAGCATGCCCTTGAGGGTACCTAGAATGATATTGCTTGGAAGGACAATATGGAGGAAATGTTAGAAGATAATGAGCTGAAGGAATTCATAGACAATGATATTCTTAAGCCTCCAATAATCGATGCCCAAGATCTGGCAGAGTGGAAGAAATGTGTGGCAAAGGCAAGGAGGATCATACTAGAAGGAGTTCGATATCATATTGTCTCAAATATCTATGGGAAGGATACCCCATATGCAATGTGGTAAGCCTTGATAGACTTGTTTCAGAACAACAGTAACCAAAGGAAGTTGGCACTGAAGGGAAAGCTTCAAAAAATCAAGAAGGAGAAGGGAAACATAATACCACAGTGCCTGAGCAGGTTCACCCAATGTCAGGATGAACTTGGGAGTGTTGGTATTACAGTTGTTGAAGATGACCTGATAATTCTAACACTTCTAGGGCT
>APFE030257316.1:286165-314585 GCA_000404065.3 Pinus taeda
GGTGCAGTCCTTTACCAGTATGCAAGCTACAACCTGCAGAGGGCTACAACCCTCTCTCGTTTTCCAACTACTTCTGGAAGGGAGCTACAACCCCCTCAGCTCTTGTACTAGCTGATCCATTACTAGTACGTAGGTGCTGACCCTACAATCTTCAGGGACCACGTTTCATCAATTTTCAGACTGGATCCAAGAGTACAAAACAAACATTACTGCAATACAATCATCAACTTAAAATTGCATCATAATTCATTAAACAACCCAATACTGAATCACTGAAACCCTGTCATTAAGAACACAGAACCCAAACCAGAGACCAGAACTCTGTAACAACCACCAGAATCAGCAGCAACCTGAGATATCAACCTTTATCATGCATACGCTACTGCACTTTACCGAAAACCGCGTGTATACGCACTTTCTCCAAAGGAAACCCGCGTACAGATCTAGAAATGATTACTTATGCCTCCGCTGTCAGATCCGACCCTTGCCAAACTTCCCAAACAGACAACCAGCAATACCAGATCCTCTCACTTCGTCAGACACCCAATGCTCACTCTTTTCACACCTCTTGGCCTAATGATCTTCTCCTTATATAGCCTTAGGCCTTGCTCAATACCATGGTCCAAAACCATAACAAACCAATACCATCAACTTCGAAACTAGGGATCAACACGTTCGTCGAGACGCCATGGTCCAAAACCATAGGCACAACTTCCAAGGAATAACCGCCACGGACCAAAGATAAGTTTTCCACATATACGCGCTTTTACTGAAGCAAACCTGCGTGTATACGCGGATTCTCTTTGATAAACCTGCGTATATCTCTTTCTTGTCCTGCTGAACTATGATCTGTCCTCTAATTAAGTAGCCATCACCTGTACCAACCTCTGAGCACCTGTACCAACCTCTGAGTGAGTTGCCATCAAGGAAAACACTTGAAACATAATGCCAACACTCAACTGCTCAATGTTGATGAGCTTCTCGCTCATTCCCTATAGTGCTTGACTCTCCTTGGCCTGTAGTTCTGCAGTGACTCCATCCTGCAAAATATAGAGTGTCTCCCGAGGGAGCGTAACCATGTTTAACCCAATCCATTTCAAGCTGTTGACCATAGGCCTGTCAGCCTCATTTTCTGTAACGAGTGCTCCATTTGGTAGCACTATTGTGTTGGTAATCTTGGGGTGCAGCATTTCCTCAGTCGCTGATGTGTCGAGTGCGAGGCTAGTTGACACTGTGCTAGCCTGTGGAGTGCACACCTGCAACTCCTGTATTTGTGCCTAGAGAGCCCCCAATACCAACTGGTGTTCCTCCTCAAACCGTTGGAGGGCCTCTGCAGTGACATCCCTCACCGTCTCACCAATATCATGTAGATCCCTCTTAGTGAGGGTGATCGGGTCGAACGAAGTCTTTGAGGTGTTTGTCTTCTTGCGTGACCCTACCAACTCTCGTGGGCGCAGACGTTTAGTTGGGTGGATGTTGTCTGCAGGTCCACGCCACCTTGTTCTGTGTCTATTTTTGGCTCGAGCGAAGGTGACTTCTGTCCTTTGCGCTCTTTTTCTGCTGTCTTCTGCTACTCCTCAGCCAACTTCACAGTGTCGTGCGCCACCTGGGCCTTAGATTTTGCTTCTTCCTTCCTGCACTTTTCCACCAGCTGCGCCATACACAGTTTCATCTCTTCATTCTTCCGCTACGCGACGGGCTTCTCTACTTCCATCGTGGAGCTAGCTGGAGAGCGCCACTCGGCGGCCAAGACTCAAGGACCACGCATATTACATCATCGGTCGCCAAGTATGGTAACTCATGCCACGTCTTCGTGGGGTCCATCCTTGCCTTGATGAAGACATGGTGGAAGTCTGCTTTGAACTCCGCGAAGCTTTGCAGACTGTAGCAGAATGTGGGCAATAACCACAGCTTGCCATTAATACCCATTATGATGTTCATCTCCATGAGCACCCAAAAGATCTTACTCTTCCTTATCCTTTGTGCGTCTCTGGTTGCCCACAATGAAGCGTACTTTGCTATCTCTGGAAGGTCTTGCGTGATCATCAGAAACTGGCTATCTTCAGGAAATTCCCATGCCACTAGTACTATTGACAATAGGAGCCGTGCATAATGAAATGTTTTTCCTCGCTCCTGTGCCTCGCGACAGTTCTGAAGGAACTCATTGCATAGATAGTTTGCCCAGTTGAACTGGACCCCTTCTGCGCATTACGCTGCTAGTACAACCACTGGTGTGGGCACCTCATCCACACGACACTTCTACATCACCTTCCCTGCCAATATCTGCATCATGACCTTGACTGCAGAGTTATTGATGCTGGAGATGGCATACCCTCGCTTATTATTCTCCATCTTAAATTTCTTTTTCATGGCCTCCAGGATGGCCAAATTGTCACTCTTTCCTTAACAAATGTTTGCCAAGTCCTCCCCTGCGCAAGGGAGCCATGTAATCCTATGAATCAGATGGTATGTGATGGGGATGGTCTCTTCTAGCCACAAGCACCCATCATGCACCAAGCAGAGTAGCTGCTTGATGACAAAAATGGTCACTGGGGCATGGTGGTAATGCGACACCCAAAGCAGGTTTAGCAACCTTGATTTCTCAACACCTTTGAGCCATTTGCATGGCTCCAACTCTATTATTCCAGCCGACATGTCTTTCTTTTGGCGCATTGGCTGCACGGTCACTAGATGTGGGAACTTCTCGTGGTTCGTGAGGTCCCAATCTTCAAATTTCAACACGGGCACTCATCCCAAGTGTGCTCCTTAAAAAATAATATCATCTGGGAGCAACGGATTCTGCAGAGAGCTCTTGCTGTCATCTATATCCTTGGGCACCTTGGCTTTACCCTTCTGCAGAGGAACATATGCGGGTAGCCTGGTGAGAGGGTCTGCACCCTGGGTTTCAACTTCCATCTCTACCTCCTCCTCCTCCACCAGGGTTTCTTCAAAACTCTTCCTCCTCATCAGCCTGCAAATTGATGGCCTTCCCTTTTTCCTCCATTGTGGGCTTGGCCCTCATCGGATTTCTAGGCAAGACGTGCACCAATATCATGGTATGATTGTCCTTCTTAGTTCTCGACATGTGTGGTGATTTAGGGATCTCAATGACTATCCTGGCGTTCTCTGGGGCTTCCACTTCCGTAATTACCTGTGCGGCTTCCTCGAATATCATTGCTCCGGTATCCATGACTTCTTGGGGTGTTTCCATAGTGCGATTCCACAGTTCTCTCAGTGTCTCTGGTTATTGTTCAAGTAAGGAATTCACCTTTAGAATATCGAACAAGTCTCGGTTCATGAATATCTGAGCGCACAAACAACTCAGTTCTCAAATTTCCAAGTGTTGTTTGTTGGAAAACCATTTGTAACTTATAGCACCTTTCAAATTTGAATTTGACCGCTCCCCCCACATTCAGTCCATTAATGCTAGATTGGTGGTAGATTTTCAACAATCTAGCCCATAAAGTTTGACTTAAATCCTGCTGCCCACTCCATTTGGTCTCAAACCAAGCATCACATTGTGAATAGTGACTTTAATGGTCACTTTTCAGCCAACCTGCGCGCCAGCACATCTACCCTCACGTTGTTGTGGACCCTGTGACACCTCGCTATTGTGCGCAGTCTTGACATCGTGCAGTTCCTAGGCATAGTAGTTTATAGTCCCACACCTCCTTTTAGCTTCTTGGAGTGCTAAGATTGTGCTTCCGTCGGTTAGTTAGATGCTCAAGCCACCTGTGTATGGCTTCAGACGACTGCCATTCACTTTTCCTAGGAAGGGTTCTCCATTTAACTTTACCAACTGTACCGCGCCACCATCGGTAATTTCCTTAATAACATATGGTCCCAGCCAATGCATTTTGAGCTTCCCTGGAAATTTATCAAACTTACTATCATACAATAACACCAAATCATTCACCTTGAAGTTGCGCAACTTAATATGTCGATCGTGCCATGCCTTTTCGCACTACTTTTGGACCTGCTGGTGAAATCCAGCCAAAAATCGTTCTTCTTCGAGCTCATCCAAATGTGCGAGCCTCTCCTCCAGGGCTCTGCGATTCATCATACCTATGAGTGCTGCTATGCGCAGACTAGGCATGATGTATTCCATAGGCATTACAGCTTCCACTCCATAGACAAGCCTAAAAGGTGTTTGTCCCGTCAGTTTCTTCCATGTTGTTTGATAAGCCCATAATACTGCAGGTATTCGTTGGTCCCAATCACTTCACTTTACATTGCATACATTAGTCAACACGGTCTCCAATACTTTGTTGAATGCTTCTACTGTCCTGTTATGCTGTGGGTGATATGGTGTGCTCTTCTGATGATACACCTGAAACCCTTCTGTCAGCGCGCTGATCATTTTGTTCAGGAAGTGCGCACTGCGATCACTCATCAAGATCTTTGGACATCCAAATCACGTCAGTACATGTTCAAAAAAAAACTTCACGGTAGTCACGCCCATGCAATACTTCACCGGTTGCGCTTCTGCCCAACAAGTCAAGTACTCCGTTGCAATGATAACATACCTCGCGCCTATCTTTCCTTGAGGCTGAATAGGTCCTACAAAATCTATTGCCCATTTTTCGAAAGGCTACAGATTCAAAGGAATTTCATCCCTCTGTAATGATCTACCTGTTCTTTGACATAGATCACATGCCTTGCAATATGCTTTTGAATCCTCATGAAGGGTTGGTCACCACAACTCTGCGTGTAGAATCTTCTGCGCAGTTTCTCTCCCTGTGTAATGTCCTCCCGTGGCGTCCCCATGAGCGTCCACGAGGATGCTGCTTCGTTCAAACTCAGGTAGATACTTTCGTAGTATTTCATCATTCCCCATCTTGTACAAATGCCCAACAATGACAGAGAATTCTGCCATGCACACCACTAATTCCTTCTTTTGCTAGACAGAGTATCCTTCCGGCGCAATTCCAATTGTTAGGAAGTGAATTATATCTTCAAAATGTCCATTTGCTACGTGTACAACAAAGAGTTGTGTGTCGGGTAATCCTTCCTCCAAACTAGTAGGTTCTTCCCCTGTCTTGATGCGTGACAGGTGATCTGGTCTCGCGTTCAATCGTCTGGGCTTCACAACAACTTCAAAATCATATTCTTGGAACAATAAAATCCATCTGCAAATGCGCCCCCCCAACACAGGCTAATTGACTAGGTAATTTAGCACAGAGTGATCAGTATACATCTTAAAGTGGCCTCCTAGCAAGTAGTGTTGATACTTCTGGAGTGCATACACCATATCTAGTCCCTTGCGCTCAGTGGTGGAATAGTTCTTCTCTGCTTTAGATAATTTGCGACTTGCGAACACGATAAGGTGATCCAAACCTTCTCCGCCATCGTGTGTTATTACTACCCCCAACGCTATACACGACGCATCAACATGGACATGAAACTCTTTCTTCTAGTTTGGGAAGACAAGAATCGTCACAGTAAACATTTTTTCCTTGAATATATCCAGGATTTTCTTACAGTCATTTTTCCAGTAGAATGTGACATCCTTCTTCAACAGTTTTTCCATTAGTGCGGTGATCTGGGCATAACCATTGATAAAGTTTTTGTAGTACCCCATATGTCCCAGAGTAGCACGCAGTTGTTTCACACTTCGCGGTGCTTCCAAGTTCAGGATCACCATGATCTTCATGGGATCTACCATCAGCCCTTGTCTGCAACCCATGTGCCCCAATAGGTTCCCAAAAGGAACTAGAAACACACACTTCTTAAGGTTGAGCGTAATTTGGTATCTTCGGTAGGTATCCAGCATCAATCGCAAGCTCGCTACATGGTGCTTAACCAGCCCAAATACAATCGAGTAATCAAAATAAACCTCCAAGAACTTATGAATATTTTCCTTGAATGCCGCAACAACCACGCGTGAAAAGATGGCTGATGCATTCTTCAATCCAAATGGCATGACAATATATTGAAAGCAACCCCACTCCGTTACGAAGGTTGTCTTTCTCCTATCTTTCAACGTGATTTTGATCTGGTGGTACCGTGAGAACCCATCAATGAAAGAATATGCTTCTTGACTACCTACATTGTCCAACACTTCATCTATGAACGAAGTTGGGAATGGATCATGTACAAAAGAATCGTTCCAATTTTCTGAGATCCACACATATTCTTATCTCATCCTTTTGCTTCTTCTCTTACACCACCATTGGGCTTACCCAATCGGATTCTTCCACATTCTCAATGATGCATGCCACGAGCATTTTGTCTAGTTCTACGTGAACCTTCTCCTTGTATTTCGGATTTAAGCGGTACAACCTCTGCTTATTTGGCTTCGCATTAGGTTTCAATGTGATCTTCATCATTCCTAGATCTTCGATTATTCCTTTCAAATCCTTAAACTTGGTCGGGAATAAGTCCTGATACTCACAGAGCAATTCAACAACCTTATCCACCATTGTGTCATCCCAGTAGTCTCCAATCTTCGCGAACTTGGGTTCTGCCTCCATATCAATATTCACCTGCTTAGTTTTCATCGACATGGTTATATCAGGGTTCTCAATCTGTGGTCTTTGAATCTCGCGGTGGCCTTCTGTCTCTGGAATGTTAATTTTCCATGGATATTCATCCTTTTCTTCAATAATTATATTATAACATTCCAGCGCACAACTCAGCTGAGTAGCCCATTCAGGCTACGCCTGGTCTAAAGGCTCCTGTGGAATGCTAAAGATGTCTACCTTTACTTCTTGTAGCGCTTCTTCAATACCGTCAAACTCGACCTAAAAACTAAAAGTCATCATGAACCCTTTGTGTAGGATATCCCATTTATCTGTCCCATGGCGAAGATCTATTTCTATATACCAGTTCATCTGTATAACATCTAGGGTATGATAGAACAGGTGTACCCACTCAGGTTGTGGCTTTTCTCCATATGCCTACGTCCACTTGGCCAGATGTGTGTGTAGATCATCCTATCCTTCATATTTGTCTATCAGTCAACCTTAGGCTTCCCAAATCGTGTGTGCATCATTCTCCTACCTACACGCCAATCGTAAAATCTTCCTTTGTGCATACCCCACCATCTTGTGGGCGTAGTGCACAGTACCTAGTCCAAGGCCTAGAAGCATTGTTTTTCCAGCACCTCACTTTCAAATGAATCCAAGAAAGTATCTACCTCATTTAGTCCATCATAAGTAGGCAGATCTCTTACTTCTGTTGACATGCAGTGCAACGACCTGGTCATCATATTGCAATTTAGCGTAGTTACCTCACGTAACTGATTCTGCCAGCACTTTATTTCTTCATCAGAATCCAAGGTGCAGGAGATTTCACGCTCCCATGTAATCCGCCCATCCATGGTGGGATTCACCCAGTCTTGGTCGCATGCTGTTATCTTATAGATGCAATCTAAATCATCATTGCTCTCGTAGTCACGGACTGGCTCCGTATAGCATGATCCTTCAGCAAGGTCCAGGAGTACAATTACGCGTAGTGAATTCTTCTCAAAAAACATCTTTCGCTTCTTCAGATTAATTACCCTGTTCATGTTAGTAGCCCAATCAATTCCCAAGAGTGCAAGGATTGCTGTCATCAACAATCTCTATCACTTCGAAGTCTGCTAGCGTGCTCGCTTCCTCAATATCCACGGTTATTCCCTGCAATCACCCCAGGGGTATTATTTTTTGTTGGTTCGCCATCCTTAGTTGAATTGAACACCATTGCAATGTAGGTCTTCCCATTCACTACCATGTCTGTTTCGGCAGAACATTCACATCCGATACCAAATCCATGATGACTTGATCCATTTCATATTCTCCGATCTGCGTGGTAAGTCTCATTTCATGGCCTGTCCTTGTCTTATGCTTTCCAATCTTCCAGACTACGTGCGGTTCTCCTGGTGTGGTCCCAGCGCATCTATTGATGAGTTCCTATAACCATTTCACAATCTTACTGTCATGCAGTAACTTCATACAGGTTTCCACGAACGTTGTGAGTATAGATGGGTCCATTTCCAGCTCTGGTTTATCTTTTCTTCCTGAAGTGGAGGCATTAGCAAAGCTCTTCTTAGCTTCCATGAAGGTTTCCCGAGAGCGCTCCAAATCAAATTCGGCCTCTTTCACCGGAGATTTTCTAACCCAAGTACTATCTTCTGACTAATTTCCTTTGTCGTCTCCGATCGTGATTCCACTTCGGAGCACAATGTTTACATTTGGGTCTTCCTCGCATGGCACAGACCTCATCATCTACAGGTTCTGAGTCGGGGGAGGAAGTAGCACTCATTTGTCACATATCCTAGCTATCAATGTAGGACAATCTTCCGTCTCATGATCAAACAACGTGCAATACTTGCACGATGGGTGTGTTGGATTCATGCAATCATGGGCATAGTGTCCTGGCCCTCCACAATTGTAGCAAATCAACTATCCGCGACCTCTACCAGGTCCTCCTCCACCTCAACCTCGTCTGCGCCCCCTTGAAATCTTGTTCGTGCCATTCCTACATTTTGGTCAAGGGGCCGCGTTTTGGCCTGAAATCTGTACGTGGAAGTTCTATCCATATCAACTCATATCTTCTACAAGTGTGCTCGTCATGTCCCACCAACCTACAAAAGTTGCAGAACAATTGTTGTGAATTTTGCGTATACTTCTGTAACAAGTGACAATTGTTTGTGGCATGTTTTCCTGCTATTTGATATATCATGCACCACAAAGCAGGCGCCACACTAGGTTTTGCTTGAGCTTCTGGCCTTAAAGGCATCAGTCCTCCTCCTGCGAGGTAATTTATAAAAACCAGGTAGTGGTGTTTGTCTTGACCCCGACTCTTGCATTTTACTCACCACACTTCTTCATGCACTTCTGGTCGAACCGTTCTGTCATTTTTCAGACTCTGCATCTTAAGGCATAGATTCTTCAACTGTGCATGGATCTGCTGAACTCCTAGGTTAGGATCCTGCATCAGGGTCTTTGTAGCCTCATAGCAATCTCTAAGGCCTCTGCCTGAGTCATTATCTTCTGCTGCGATAGCGCACTCCTTAATTGTTGTAGTAGCAAAGCTACAAACCATTCTTGATGTTGTCCATCTGTCAGATTCATAATGGCTTCATGAATCGTACATTTCAGCCTCTGATCTAGCTCCCAAGGAGTCTAGCCTGGCAGCATCGCAATCGCTTTAAATCCAATGATTGACTGCACTTCAGACTTATGCCTACTAAATTATTTATTTAGCGCTATTTGGATATCCGCGACTCCCGCATTTGGATTATGATTGGAGTACTTAATATACCAGGTCAGTGCGTGATCCTGCAGCGCGCTAACCAGTGTCGCTTTCTTTATAAGGTCATTTGTAACACCTTGTGCTTCCCATATAGGCCTTACAACGAATTAGAATTGATTCGGATCCTCATTTCCCAAACCTTTGAACACATGCAACTTCACTGTGCTTTCCATACTGAATCACAGTGGTGGTGGTGTTGGTACGGGTGAAGATGGAGGTGATGGTGGTGGTGTGGGTGGAGGTGGTAGCCGCGGAATTCTTTGTCTTATCAGCTGAATATAACTTCATGGAGAAACCTTCACGAGCTCTTCCTTGTCCCCTCGCGGAGGTGAAATCAAGCGGCTATTTTTTGGACCCTTATTTCCTTTGTTCTTGTAAACCTTTTCGCTTCGCGTAGCTCCGAACATCAAGGTAACTACATAACCCGCTTTTCACACAACATCATTTTAATCTAAGTATTCAAAGAATTTACGTACTTACCTTGCGGTCCTTTGAGAAAGCGTCGCTCTTCCTTGCTGTAGCTAACTGAGGTGTCAATTGTGAACTCAATAACAAATACTCCTATAATCCGATTGAGCTAGTGATCAATGATGCACACGATCTTATCCTCCGATGCTTCCAACCTTTGCACTAGCTCTGGGTTCCACACAATAGGACCTTCAAGTTTCCACCTTCCTTGGTTATCTGCTAGCTTCATGATCCACTCGTATAGCTCAGTAGGGAAGGAAGCGAAAAGGATTTCATGGATCTTTGTATACAGGTAGCTGTCTAGCCACTCTTCTTTTGACAGTCATGGGTTTCTGTTCTCCTACGCCGCAAACTCGTGAATTATTCTATCCAACCAACCTTCAATTTCTTTCTTAATTGGATTCCAATGATACGACTATTGACACGACGAGTTTTTGCTATGCCAACAAGGGGAACTAACCTGATTGCAGATCCTAATTAGATCTACTTTCGTTTGGAATGGCTAGTTCCGATGGGTTTTAAAGGACCTCGTAAACTGTTATATGTGTTGAAAGATTGCTTCGTGGAGGAAGACTTCAATTAAATCAACAAAGAGAAACAACTAAACTATAAGTATCAAATCTTATTTACACTAATTTTAGCTACTTATGCTAATCCTAACTATTCTAATCTATCCTACAGGAGCATAACAAAAGAGATTAAACATCATATATAGATTCCAAGTCCAAATGAATCAATCACTGGTTCATAGATGAACAAGGCTGCATTAAATCTTAATTGCAATCTAATTATTTATATAGGAATACACATTCCTTTCCATACAAATAAAACTTGCAACTGATGTTTAACAAGGTCTCGAATCAACAATCGCTCATGAATTAACCATGATAACAAATCATATTTGAATAACCAAGACAAGTCACGAACTATCTGTTATCAATATGCAAAAACAAATCACATTTATATTTATGACAACAACAACATCCTGATTCTAAACACATGAAAGGAGAGGCAAATGAATCTGAAAAAGGCTCTTTCTCGACCAAACAGTCTTCTTTATTCACAATAAATCAAAGCTGTTCTCCCTACAAAAATCCCTCCTCTCATCTTCGGAGGTAATATTTATGCAGAAGCCACTGATCCTCAGTCTCCCCTAATTTTTTAGATCCCTCCTCTTTTCAATATACAAATTAAAAAATCCAGGTCTCGAATCGATGGGTGAAACGACTGATACGTAAAGGCCACATCTGCTAGAGCGTTTCATTTCCTGGGGAAATGAATGGATGCCGACTGAAAGGAGGAGGTATGCATTTCATTTCTTAATGATGAGGCTCGAGACTGCATAACCTTTGGAACACACAGGTAACACCTGGAAACATGACCGCCAACGCCCAAAGCCAAATATTTAAATAAAACATATTCGCATAGATAAACACTTCGGATCCACTCATGCATCTTTTATCTGGAGTCATACTTGATGCTTACACATCCGTTCTTCGAACTCTCTTGCCTTCTCTAGTTCCTTGCCTGCAGAGATAATAGACATCAGCTATGCTCATGAAAATATGATAGAAATGCTTAAAAAACATAAGTCTTTCCTTCATTAAACATTTATAACATCAAAAGGAACAAAAGTGAAAGAATCGGCCCCTGTTTTTTTTAATTCACGCATTGATTAAGTCCCGTAGGCGTAAACTCAATTTACATTGAAAATCACCACATAACACAGAACCAGATCCGAAATACGGGCTTGAATTATTATAGATGGGAACCTATACCCTATCGGGTCTGCTAATCACATCATGCCTTATGTTTAAGCTTTGGGCTCTACCGATTGCGCTTTGTGATAAATAGGACCCGAAATATATATGTGCCGTGGTTGATAGTGCCAACGGGTCCGCAATATAAGACTTCCCTTTGAAAACCGTGTTGAGAATGCAACAAGATGATGGAGCTTAGTGGAAAGGAGTCGCCTTCATTAAGTGGGCCCGCAGGCAAATTATGGCGCAAAGTTTATTTTTAGACATATGGATCATGTCTATGAGTTGCAGGATGCTATTTATGGATGATTGGTCAAGTTGGCAAAAATAGATGGACTTCTATTTTTAGACAATAGCGGTGACACTGTCAAGTCTAAATATAGAGAAGTCAAATATTATTAGCTCATAATAATATTTAGACTATAAACTTTATCTTATTCTCTTGGAGCACCTCAGTTGGAGCTACAGATGTGGCACATGCAGCTGACAGAAGGAAATCACGTGGTTACCTATGGGTTGACTGAGTCTTATTGCATGCAGGACTTCAGTTAGAACTCAACTGGTTTGAGTTTAGTGGAGCTGGAGGTGGAGTTGATGGAGTTGTGTTCAGTTTAGCTTTGTTAAACTGGTTGTATTTAGTCTAACTGGAAAATAGACTAAAGATGAGTTGGGTGAATTAGTTATTAATTAATTCACTAGTTATTAACTCATAATGAAACTGAAGAATACATCAGTTAACTCAGTGCATGTACAGTTCAGTGGAGACAGGTGTTAGAGATTGAGATTGCTATCAGTTGTGACTATAGTTGTGCATGAGATCTTGCACAATCAGTGGGATTGAGTTATGCCAATGAGACTTCTGGCCAAGAACAAATGATTATAGCCTGTGCTCACGTGATTTCCAGTGTGAGTGATTTTCCAAGGTAAAAAGAACTTGGAACGAGTTTGGTTATCAATTATTGTTCTTGCAGAATTGTGCAGTGGAGGCAGGCAAGCAGCGGAGGAGATTTGGAGATCAGATCTGAGCTGTATTGTGTGTAACAGGTGAAGATAGTACTGAGTACTTGTGAGGAGTATTGTACGATGTTTGTTACATGTTCTCAATCATATAATATACAGATAGTTTGGGGTTTTTAGCAAGATTCTTTCCCCGGGATACATACTGTGTTGATACATGTGTTTGATGCTTCTATGTGCGCATGTGTATGTTTCTGAATACTGCTAAATTGATGATCAACGTAGATGAGATTATGTATTATGCATGTATTCCACAATAGTGTATAATCAGGATAATCTTGGTTGAATAAGTGTCATATTATTCATAAATTTCTACATGGTATCAGAGCGGTTGATCATTAGATCTACTATTCAGGAAGTGTTTACATCTTATTTCTTCAGGCAGAGTCTGTAATTGGGCCAGGTAGCCTTTGGATTCATCCTTCCTTTGGAAGGTGAGATATCTGGTGAATGCCCATACAGTCGATCTCTATACGAGAAGTATTTTGTTCTCACGAATTTTAGATCGGAAGCAATTGAGTTTTGAGTTGGTGGAATTCAAAATTTGCAGCAGTGTTTTCTTGGTGTCAAAATTGAAATGTATTTCAACGGATTGCGATTGGAGTATGCCCTTGAGGGAAACTCGAACTATATTACATGGAAGGATAGGATGGAGGCGGTGTTAGATGATAATGGGTTGAAGGAGTTCATAGATGTGGATGTCCCAAAACCTACTGATGCTGCTCAAGTCGGGGATTGGCAAAAGAAGATAGAAAAGTGTCGATGGATTCTATTGGAGGGCATGAGGGATCACATTGTGTCTAGCCTCCATGGAAAGGCTTCTCCATTCTTGATGTGGAGAGCGTTGACAGATCTATACCAAAGCAAGAGCGACCAAAGGAAGTTTGTGCTCAAGGATAAACTCAGAAACATCAAATGCGAGAAGGGCGACAGTATGCCCAAGTATCTCACGAAGTTCACCAAATGCAGGGATGAGCTGGGAAGTGTGGGGGTGACTATCGATGATGAGGACTTGGTGAGCTTGGCTCTACTTGGTCTTCCGAAGAGTTGGCATTCCTATCAGGACTCTGTCAATGGCCGGGAGAAATTGCGAGGATGGGAGCGACTTTGGTCGGACTTTGTGCAAGAGGAGATCAGGCGGAATACCAGGGACGGATCTTCATCAAAGGCAACTGATGAAGAAAATTGCGCTTTGGCTGCCAAGGCAAAGAAGGGGAAGAACAAGAAAGCTTCTCATTCTGGTGCAAAAGGCAAGAAGCAGGACATGTCCAAGGTGAAGTGTTTTCTCTATCACCAGCACAGACACTATGCCACAAATTGTCCGCAGAAGAAGAAGAACAAGCAAGCTGTTGGATCTGCAGCAGGAGAGGCTCTAGCCTCAAAGTTTGAGCTTGATTTTTCATTGATCACATGCTTGGTTTCAAGTGTGATGGGATTGGCATGGTTCTTGGACAGTGGTGCATCTTTTCACATGACAGGAGATCGAGATTTGTTTTCAGATCTAGATGAGAAAGATCTTGGAGTGCACATCGAGATGGGTGATGATGGTAGATACAGTGTGACCGGTATTGGTACCATTTCCTTTGAGAGGATTCTGAAACCCTTGTATTGAAGGAAGTCATGCATGTTCCAGGATTGAAGAAGAATCTTATCTCTGTGGCGATGTTAGAAGACAAGGGATATGATGTTGTTTTCAGCGAGGGAAAGGATTTCCTGCGCAACAAGACAATTGGAGAAACCCGAAAGATAGGGGTTCGAGTGAGGAACCTTTATCAGTTGCATGTAGATGGATGCGAAGCAATGGCATGCAAGGCAAAAGGATTGGTGAACCGAGATGATGGCGAGATGTGGCATAGGAGATTGGATCACCTTCACCATGGAGCCTTGAAGATACTGCAGCAGATCACTACTGGGCTTCCTAAAGGCACTCTTGCACAGTCAGATCAGTGCAAGGGGTGTACTTTGGGAAAGTTTGTGAAAGCCACCTTTCACGAGAAGGATAGTCGCGCCACGACCCTTGAAAGAATTCACACAGACGTGTGTGGACCTTTCTCAGTAGCTTCGACAGCAAAACACAGGTATTATGTGATTTTTGTTGATGATTTCTCTCGTAACTGCTGGATCTTCTTCATGTAGAAGAAAAGCAAGACATACTCAAAGTTCTGTGAGTTCAAAGCATTGGTCGAGAAGGAGTCGGTGAAGAAGGTGAAGGCTCTCAGGAGCGATAATGGTGGTGAATACATCTCTGGAAAGTTCAAGGAATTCTGCAGTGCAGAAGGGATTCGAAGAGATCTCATAGCTCCCCATAACCCACATCAGAATGGGGTTGCTGAGCGAAAGAACAAAATGATCGTGGGTGCTGCACGGGTGATGTTGCATGATTAGGGCCTACCCCTTCACTTGTGGGTGGAGGCATGCAATACAATAGTTTATGTGCAGAACCGTTGTCCTCATAAGATACTTGGCATGAGTACACCCGAGGAGGCTATTCTGGTAAGAGGCCTGATATTTCTCATTTGAGGATTTTTGGTGCTAACGTTTACATGCATGTGATGAAGGATGCCAAGAAGAAGTTGGAGCCGACCGCAGAGGTTGGGATATTTGTGGGGTACACTGATACGTCCCACAACTATCGTGTGTATTTGCCAGACAATGGCAAAACTGTTGTGCGACGGGATATAAAATTTCAGGAGGAGAAAGCCATGAAGTGTTTGCTTGAGAGGGAGCCGCACTTGCAGGCAGATGAGGAGCTATTAGTTCCTAAGGATGAGCTTTAGGGCGTGGATTAGCCACAGGACGAATTTCATGGAGTGGTAGAGACCACTCATGCAGTGCCAACCGTCAGAGGGTGAAAGCGCTTGACAAAAGCTGAGCGACTGGCTCAAGATGTAGAGAAAGTTGTAGGACCACCTACAGCCCAACGCAGGCAGAGATAGTCACCTGATCGGTACACTGGATACATGGCTCTTATGAGCAAATGTGTCATGACGGAGCCATCCTCTTTCAAGGAAGCTGTGGAGGATCCTGCATGGGTAGACGCCATGGTGGAAGAGTATGATTCAATTGTCAGAAACACTGCATGGGAGATTGTCCCAGGATCGGAAGGGAAATCAGTGGTGGGTTCGAGATGGATCTACAAAGTTAAGAAGGTAGCTGATGAGAGTGTGGAGAAGTACAAGATAAGATTTGTTGCCCACATCTTTTCACAGATAGAGGGGATCGATTATGAGGAGACCTTTGCACCTATCGCAAGGTATTCTTCCATACAGACGATTCTTGCTCTCTCAGTGTAGATGGGATGGCACATTCATCAGATTGATGTGAAGACTGCATTCCTCAACAGAGTCATTGAGGAGGAGGTGTACATTGAGCAGCCCGAAGGTTTTGAGATCTTCAGCAGTGAGTCGCATGTGTGCAGGCTCAAGAGAGCACTGTATGGGTTGAAACAAGCACCACGTGCTTGGTACACACGAATAGACAACTATTTCACCAGACTTGGATTCTCCAAGAGTGAGGTGGATCTTAACCTATACCAGATTGTGGTGGAGGGTAAGTTGCTTATCATTGTACTGTATGTAGATGATTTGATTCTAACGGGTGATGAGCTGTTCATACTTTCATGCAAGGATGATCTTGATAAGGAGTTTGAGATGAAGGACTTGGGCCTCCTTCATTATTTCCTGGGATTAGAAATCTGGTAGAACAGTGATGGACTATTTGTTTCTCAGGGCAAGTATGCTTGGGAGATATTGGAGAAGTTCAACATGCATGGCTGCAAGCCTGTTGATACTCCTCTTCTTGGAGGTTGGAGGAAGGAGGATGCCACTTCGACAGAAGAAGTGGATGCCACTATTTATTGATAGTTGGTGGGGTCGCTTATGTATCTGGTCAATACACGACCCGATATATGCTATGCTATTAACTAGCTTTCACAAGCTATGGTTAAGCCAACCAAGCTCTTCTGGAAGGCGGGTAAGCATGTATTGCGTTATTTGAGAGGCACATCGGTATATGGATTGTGGTACAGACAGGAGGATGAGGTGAAGCTATGTGGCTTCACGGATGCAGATTGGGCAGGAAGCCTAACGGATAGAAAGAGAACATCAGGAGGGGTCTTCAGTATCGGGTCGATAGCAGTTTCTTGGTACAACAGGAAGCAAAGATCCGTGACACTCAGTTCAGTAGAGGCCGAGTATATGGCAGCAAGTTTGGCTACATGCAAGGCTATATGGGTGAGGAAGATTCTGGTCGGTTTGTTCGGTTCTCATTTAGAGCCTACTGTGATTTACTGTGATAACCAGAGTTGCATTAAACTCTCGGAAAATCCTGTATTTCATGATAGATCTAAGAATATTGACATAAGATACCATCATATCAGAGATTGTGTGCAGTGGAGAATCATGTTACTTTCATATATTCCCACGGAGGATCAGGATGCTAATATCTTGATGAAGGCGCTCACCAGGAGCAAATTCGAGTACCACCGAGACAGGATAGGGGTTGCTGATAATCCATATCTTGTTGAGAGGGAGTATTGAGAATGCAACAAGATGATGGAGCTTAGTGGAAAGGAGTCGCCTTCACTAAGTGGGCCCGCAGGCAAATTATGGCGCAAAGTCTATTTTTAGACATATGGATCATGTCTATGAGTTGCAGGATGCTGTTTATGGATGATTGGTCAAGTTGGAAAAAATAGATGGACTTCTATTTTTATACAACAACGGTGACACTGTCAAGTCTAAATATAGAGCAGTCAAATACTATTAGCTCATAATAATATTTAGACTATAATCTTTATCTTATTCTCTTGGAGCACCTCAGTTGGAGCTACAGATGTGGCACATGTAGCTGACAGAAGGAATCATGTGGTTACCTATGGGTTGACTGAGCTATTGCATGCAGTACTTCAGTTAGAACTCATCTGGTTGAGTTTAGTGGAGCTGGAGGTGGAATTGTGTTCAGTTTGACCTGGTTGAACTGGTTGTATTTAGTCTAACTGGCAAATAGACTAAGTGATGAGTTGTGTGAATTAGTTATTAATTAATTCACTAATTATTAACTCATAATTCAACTGAAGAATACATCAGTTAACTCAGTGCATGTACAGTTCAATGGAGATAGGTGTTAGAGATTGAGATTGCTATCAGTTGTGGCTATAGTTGTGCATGAGATCTTGCACAATCAGTGGGATTGAGTTATGCCAATGAGAATTGTGGCCAAGAACAAATGATTATAGCCTGCGCTCACGTGATTTCCAGTGTGAGTGATTTTCCAAGGTAAAAAGAACTTGGAATGAGTTTGGTTATCAATTATTGTTCTTGCAGGATTGTGCAATGGAGGCAGGCAAGCAGCGGAGGATATTTGGAGATCAGATCTGAGCTGTATTCCTTGTAACAGGTGGAGATAGTACTGAGTACTTGTGAGGAGTATTGTACTATGTTTGTTACATGTTCTCAATCATATAATATACAGATAATTTGGGGTTTTTAGCGAGATGCTTTCCCCGGGATACATACTGTGTTGATACATGTGTTTGATGCTTCTATGTGCGCATGTGTATGTTTCTGAATATTGCTAAATTGATGATCAACGTAGATGAGATTATGTATTATGCATGTATTCCACAATAGTGTGTAATCAGGATAATCTCGGTTGAATAAGTGTCATATTATTCATAAATTTCTACAAACCGGGACCCCAACACTTTATCGAAATACACGGGAAAACACGGGAAAACTCGCGGTGGACCATAAGGCCGAACTTCAAATATTATGCACCGGGGCATATAATTATCATCGAGTCCGGTCATCACCCCTTCGCATATTGCATAAGCCCTAGGCTCCACCGATTGCGTCTTGCGATTGGGGGAGCGGATCCGTATATATCTAATATTATATTTATATATATATATTATATATATATTATATGTATTTATAATTTATACATATTACATATTATATATGTATGTACATATATTTATTAGTATAATAATATGTACATATACATATTATTACAATATATATACATATCATATGATATACATATATATATACATTTATATATACTATATACTAATATATATTCACACACACACATCACAACACACACACACATATATTATATATATATATATATATATATATATATTATATATGCCGCGGTTAATAACATCGGCGGGTCTACCATATCACATCGTGCTTATGTATATGCCATGGACTCCACCGATTGTGATAAGTGATGTAACGGTGGACCTGATATATATATGGATGTGATTAATTGTATTTGGAGTCCGGAAAGTCTTCACATATCAGATGCAAGAGGGGAATGCATAGTGTGACTACAGAAATTGCGATAGCGATAAAGGCAGAAATGTGTAAAGACTGAAAAGAGCATGGAAAGGGTAAGTTAAGGATGCCTTGCGAATCGAGAAGGGATATAACGGGAATAAAGATGCGATGGAAGGTTTCGAGGGGTAACGAGAGGGGTGATTATATGTGTGGGCATTGGGCACCATGACCATTTATGAGGATTTGAAATAGTCCCGATGAAGGATATGAATGAGGGGCTAGACTAGGTTATGGATGAATCATGCAGCAGAGATTTATTAAAGGGGGGTAGGGGGGGGGTCTTGACCATTAAGAATTGCAGATTTGACTCGGTAAAGAGTTAAAATCCTTGAGATAAAACCAGATCATTCAGAGAAGTGAAAGATCAAACTTCTAGGGGACCCATTCAAACTTGCTACCAGAGCATGTTTTAATAGGGTGGTGGTTGTGGTCACAACAAATGGCGAACCGCTGGGCGAACCAGTTATCTCTGTTTCCAAATAAACCTTGGATCAATAGAACATCAGGGTGTTAAGATAAACTTGAAATACAAACTTTATAGATGAACAGGTATGGGTTCCACTTCAACATTAATTGCTTCAGGTGGGATAAAGACAAATAGCTTCAACTTACTGATAGGTTTTTGACAGGCATTCTCCAATGGTAGTATTATGGGATTTATTGACCTTCCTTTACCTGTTTTCTACTTTCATAATCCTTTCAGGGTCATCACTGGTTAGCCAATTCCTGTTTAGGTGTGTACCTCAGCTCTTTATTGCATCATCAAACTTGATGTAGATATGTTTATCTACACTTTATATAAGAAATTTAGTGTTATATTTTCGTATGATTGAATGGGGTGCAGTCATGGATCCTGCCATATTTTTAAACTGCTTAAGCAATGTTGGGCTTACTATGTCAACCGATACTCTGAGCCCATCAACAGTCCCTACTTTAACCGGCTTCCCAAACAACCTGTCCTTCCAGATTGGCACAAGGACTCAACATTTCATTTCTTTTACATAAATCCTTCCAGTTTCAGGCACAAGGAATAGAGCACAATTGGATTTGCCACAGGGTATATGATAGTGAGCTCAGCCATTAAAGGAGGTTTACTTGTAGATGACAGGTATTGGAAAACTTAGTATGGTGGATGGGACCAATGGAGAATAACTGCAAACCTCACAGGCAAGTATAGGCTAGGTCTGAGCGAGATATTTTAAAGATGCAACATTCTGCCATGCTCGTCCAGATGTGGTTATACATTTTTTTCGTTTTATAAAGATGCCCCTACATTAACCAGGTATCCAGGTTATCAATATAACTTACCTAGTTCCCAACAAATGCTAAATGAGTGGCTTCGATTTGAATTCCACAACTGATTTTCAAGTTCTCCTAGGCTCATTGAAAGTGTGTATGATTTGCAAGGCAACGATGAATTTAGGACTGGTAGACTCATCGGCAGGTTAACGAGGGAGGCCAAAGTTGAAGGTGACGAATGATGGCAGTCCGAAGAAAGTTATAGAAGTGAAAATGAGAGTGGAGGACCGAAATCCGTTGGCTGAAAAGAACTGAAATTCAAAGGAAAGTAAACCCTGCAGAACTAACAAGAATAGAAAGGATGAAAAGATAACCAAGCTAACATAAAAAATAAAAATGAATCCTAGTCTACTCAGGAAGTAACCACCATGTGGTGGTTACTGGAAGTATCTCTTAAGATGTTGGCCATTAACAGGGAGTTTTTCATTGTCTCCTTGTAAAGTTTTCAATCTGTAAGTCCCCTAACCAATTTTCTCCTCAATTTGGAATGGGCCCAGCCATAAGTGTTGGAATTTCATGTGTTTACCTTTTGGCTCATTCAACTTGTCCCATTTCAGGACTAGCTCTCCTACCTGGTAATCTTTATCTCCTACCAGATGGAGATCAAACCATCTCTTCACAATCATTAGGTGATTTCTGAATTTATTTCTAGCTTTATCTCTCAATTCCTCTAGCCTCACTAGTTGGTTGATCCTTTCTTGAAGTAAGGCTAAAGGGGTCCCTCTTGAAGCTTGGTAGAGCTATAAGGAGGGAAGGGCAATGTTGGGAGGCAAGATGGATTCCCGTCCATATACGAGGAAGTATGGGGAGTTTCCTAATGCCACTTGGGGTGACTCTATTGACCCAAACGATGTTTGTTAGAGCGTTGTGCCAATTCCTCTGGTTGTTGGTGACAGATTGATGGATTATGCAGGTGAGGTTTTTATTTGAGGAATCTGCAACTCCATTTCCCTGGGGGTAATAGTTTGATTCATACCTTATGTGAATTGATTTATCAATAGAAAATTCAATCAATTTCAGTGATGAAAAGTAAGAAGCATTGTCAAATATGAGAGTGTCAGGGATGCCAAACTTGTTGATAATGAATTTCTCAATAAATGATATTACCTCTTCTTCATTTACCTTCTGAAGCGGGATAGCTTCGGTCCATCTGGTGAAGTAGTCAGTTGCCGTGAGTATATAATTATGCTACTGTGAAGAGTTCAGAGTGATCTAGCCTATGAAATCTAGGTCCCATTGTTGGAATGGGCGATAAAACATAATGGGCCTGAGGGGAACAACTGGCTTTCTTTCTCATCCTGTAGCAATTTGACATACCTTGCATTTCTGAGCGTAGGCATGTGAGTCTCTAAACATTGTGGGCCAATAATATCCAGCTCTTAAAATTTTGTGAGTAGTGGTCTCTCCACCGTAGTGACCACCTGCTGGGTTGTCGTGCATTTCCTTCAAGACATGATCAACACCATCCTTTTCCAACACCTCAGCCAGATTCCATCATAATTTTTTTTGTATAATGTGTCATTAGCCAAGTGATACTGATTAGATTTCAATCTGAGTGCTCTCCTTTGTGATGCATCCATGTGTTCAGGACATGCTCCCCATGTTAGATAAAAGTGTATGTCATCATACCACGAATCAAGATCCAAAAGGGCTTCTGACGTTTTGCGCTCATACATCAATGCCTCATTAATCCACAGGGGCTCCTCCCTGAATTCTACTTGTGCATTTTGCATGCTCTGTGCTTCTAGTTCTTCAGATTCCCCTTCTTTATCCGCCAAGGCTCCTGCTGCTAGCCTACACAATCTCTGCCCTCGAACTATCTTCGCCGGCTTAATCTCTAGGTCGAATTCTTGAAGTGCGGTTATCCAATTCCCTCTCTATTCATCCATTTCTTTCTGCACGAAGAGGGCTCTTACGGCAGGATGGGGAACAATTACTTTAGTCCTGGCCTTTAATAAATAAGGGTGGAAGTGTTTTATGGCTTTAAAAACCACAAAGCCTTGTTTCTCCACGTCTGGGTAGTTTAGTTCTGCTTCCTAAAGATTAGAGCTCATATAAGAGATAGGGACTTCATAGCCATCATCATTTTTTTGGGTGAGGATTGCGACATATGAAACATCAGAGGCAAAAGTATACAATAATAATTCCTTGTCAAAATTGGGGCTGACCAATGCAGGAGCTTCTACGATGGCCTCCTTAATTCACTGAAATGATTTCTTAGCTTCATCGTTCCATCTATACACAACGTATTTCTTGATCATTAGCTGCATGGGATGCACTATTTCTGTGAAACCTGAGACAAATTTCCTAACGAAATTGATCTTCCCAAAGAAAGATTGCATTGCCTTTTTATTTGCAGGGGGTTGTATTCTCATGATGGTCTCTATTCTTTCAGGATCAATAACGATCCCTTCTTTAGAGAGGATATGACCCAGTAGTTTCCCTTCTGTAACTGCAAAGATGCTCTTCTTGGGATTCAATGATATTCTATATATTTGGCATCTTTTGAAAATCTGTTTCAGGTGATAAATGTGACCCCTTTTGTGATATGAATACACCGTGATGTCATCCATGTAAACTACTACTGATCTGTTAATAAACCCTTAGAAAGCTATGTCCGTAGCTCTTTGGAATGTGGCGCCCGCATTAATAATTCCAAAAGGAATTTTATGATATGTGTAATTGCCCCATTTAGTGTCGAAGGTTGTCTTAAGATGATCCCCATTAGACACCAACACTTGGTTATATCCTGAAAATCCATCTAATAGGGACAACATTTTAGACCCAGAAACGCACTGAAGAATGTGTTCCATATAAGGGATAGGATAGTTATCCTTTTGCGATGCTTTGTTTAGGTTTTTGAAATCGATACACAGCCTGATGTCTCCATTTTTCTTTCTTACTAGCATGAGATTGGCTACCCAACGGGTGTGTCTGATCGGAAAAATGATTTTACCATCCAACATTTTGTTTAATTCTTTCTTCACCAATGGTTCTAGGCTGGGATGCATCTTGCAAAGTTTTTGTTGGTAGGGCTTAGCCTCCTTTTCCAGAGGAATTACATGCTACATAACGCTGGTATCAAAGGTTTTTAAGTCGCCATATGTCCATGGAAAGATGTCCTTCTACTCTTTAAACAACTTAACAAATGCAACCTTCTCTTGTGGAGAGCACCCCAAGCCCAAATTGAATTTTTTTGGGTCTTCTTTGGTTCCGAGGTTTACCAATTCATACTTCATGGATGAGCTATGCGTTTTGTAGTTAGTCGGCTTCTTGAATTGACCATGCAGGTCATACAAGTGCTCCATCTTGACAACTGACTTGGGAATCATATTGAACTGATCATTTTCCTCATCTTCCCTCTCATTCATAAGCCTTCCATGCTCCTTTTCATTAATGATTGCATTCTTGAATGTCTTCTCGCAGTGCAAGAACTCAAGGATTTTCTTGTCATCTTTGAACACCTACCAATTTGAGATGTTATTAGGCACGGATGGTCTGAAAATCAATTCAACATAACATTTATTCTTCTTTAATCTAAAATCAGGCAAAAGTTTTGTAGCCATACCAGCCATCAGATTGACATCTTGGTTTTGCCCTCGAGGTATGTATGTTATATTAAAAGAATCAAAACTATCAATCAAGCTCCATACCTCATGTTGGTACCTTACCAGGTGTGGCGAATTGCAGTGTATCATTTTCCTTATGTGGTCCACAATTATCTATGAGTCACCAAAAACTTTAGGATTTTTTACCTTCATACCAATGGTTTTTTTTCAGGCCCTGCAGCAAGCCTTCATATTATGCCGTGTTGTTGGTGCACACGAAATCCAACCAGCTGGCCATCAGATGTTGGTTCCCTTGCCGGTCAATGAGAATGCTCCCAGCACCTGCACCTTCAAGCCAGTTAGAGCCATCAAAATAGAGTGTCCAAAATATATAATCTAATGTTACATCAATTGAACTGCTTTCTACGAAATTAGTCCTATCATCTACTATAATACAAGATAATTCATCAGTTGGATTGTAGGGAGAGCTTCCAACTATGTGTTTGTCACAGTTTCTTCAACTATCTCTAAATGGAATTCTCCAAAATAGGTTTCTGTGGCACAAATATTGAAACTATAATCCCCAAGGATAGAGTCGGTAAAAATTACAAGTTCATTGGGTCCGTTTAATTCCGTCACCACATACTTCATGTATCTTGATCGATCAACTCTCAACATATCACCCTTCCCCTTCTGAGGCAGCAAGAGATGGGACCAATCAATTGAGAAATATCCATTTAGTTTTGATGACCATTCCCTACTAAGCAGCATTCCATAAGCCTCGGGTATGTCGACTACCACTATGTCAATGAATTGTGTGTATTGTGGTTTGGTAGCCATCCGAACCAACACATCTTTCAATTCCCCAATTACTTTCACATTAGTTCTGTCCAATTGCATAATTTGAGTTCCAGTTTTCTCAGGTATTGCACGAAGTCTTTTAGCAACAACGTAAGGCATAATGTTGGACGAGGCACTGGAATCTACCAAGCAATTGTGTACGTTCGTGTTGAAGATTTCAAATGTGATAAGGAAAGGTGGAGTCATGGATTTTGATTTCCTTCCTATCATGGCTGCACTGACATCTTGGGGCGTTTGATTTACTTTTGATAGAGTGGCTTCCATGGCTGGTGGCCTTTGGGATGTACTGGAGGTACTAACGTGTTTGGACACCAAAGTTTTGGTTTGACTACTCGGATTGGTGGGAGATTTGTAATTCTGTTCATTCATAGCTTTCAAGAGTAGATCTCTTTGCTGCGTTAATTTTAGCAAATCGAAGTATGTGATATTAGCTCGGTGTTGGGTGATAAAATATGCCTTTCAAAACTCCTAATTATCCTCACATTAATTATCAATCTGGGCAAGTCCTCTTATTTCAAAAGTATACGCAGTATGTGGCTGCTATTCAATTCAGAGTAATGTTTCCTAAATTGCAGTATAGATCTTTACATATAAGAGTAAACAGATTCATCTAGTAAATTCCAATTGCAATTAAAGAACTCAATCTTCTAATAAACTAAAATATTACATTAACAGCAACATCAGTTGAGAGTACAATAATGATAACTCATCTCTCTTTAACTGATTTAATCTAAATCAAACCAAATCTTCAATAAATAATCTGAACAACAAATGATATCAATCTGAGAGTTTCAACAATGATAGTTAATACTCTTTACAGTTGATTAAATCTAGTGGAATATTTATCTAAATAACTCAATCCAACATGAAAGTAAATCGTACTAATGACAATACTGTAAATTATAGAGAGCAAAGATATTCTGTCAACACTGGAAAACAATAAATAGTGAAAGCAATAAAATCACAAAAATCAAGAATACTATCAAACCATCACACTTGTGAGAATTAGAAATGTATGACACAAGAAAATCAGTTGAATCCACCAGAGGCCAAGCCCTTAGCCGCCAATGAACACAGCTAAGTTACTTCAGATAACGCGAGGGAACAACAACTTCACTTATATATTAATCATCAAACTGAATGAGCATTACAATATTTTTGTGTTCTTCTTGATAACGAGAGTCTGTTATTAAAATTACAATTTCAATAATAACAACGATTCCCCCCCTTTCCTTCTTACAAAACAACTCCTTTTATAATAGGAAAGGGTAAAAGATAACTAACAAATGCGATCCCTCAGGATCTCTCGATCCTGACGGATTCACAATAGTTTTTCCACTTCAGACATCCTTTTCCTTTCTTGTGCTGATTCTTCTGATTTGTTTTGGCCTTATCTGCAACTGCCGCATTCCTTCCCTAGAGTGCCGATTTTTGCTGTTCCTTCATAGGGAACAACATTTGTCCCTTTTGTTGTTTTCCTGCATAAATAAAGGTAATAATTAGCTAAGTCGTAACTACAGATAATTCCTTCTTTACTTACCATAATTCTTTAATAAATTAACACATTAGAATATATAAAAGATAAGAATAAAGGAGAAGGAAGATGAAATTAATGGTAAACACATACCTTTCCCATGACTCAACATACTCCACTGCTTACCCTGTTTCATGGCCTCATGAAAAGAAAGTAGTTCATATGTAGAGCAGTTAAAGAATAAGCTGGAGAAGGAATATCATAAAGTGGTCTAAAGCCATGGTTCTTGGCTAGGAGCTCAAGGATGGGCCCTGTCTGCCCTTCAGGCAATTCATATATAGCCCGATAACCTTCAGCAGGATACCAAATGATAGGGCTACAAAATCGACATCCTAGCCAATAGGGACCTTCTCTTAAAATGAGATTGCTATAAGTGACAAAATGTTCTGCAGCTAGCTTAAAATTTTTATAATTAAAAGACTCTCTATTTTGTAAATTACTAGTGGAGACTATCCACCTAAGCTTGGCTGCAGCCAAGGAGATTTCCTGAATGGAGAGGAAGTATTCTACTCCCTTTTGTACAATCTCTTTCTGGATAGGCCGCAAAATTTTGATTACTCCTTCCCTTGTCATCAGACTCTTGTGATTGGCCAACATTTCAAGGGGTGTTTAGGTTCACCTCTGACCCAAAGGTCCAGTCCATTCTCTTGCCTTTGGAACACATTATGAGCCTTGAACCATTTCAGTTGATTGACAACAAATGAGATAAAAGCTTGGAATTGCACATCCCCCACAAAAGGGTTGGGGTTTTTTTTCACTTCTTCCTCTAATACAAAATTATGTAAGTAAAATTCACAAAGTAATCTTTGAAATTTTACCCCATGCTATTTGCAAAAGTTTATGAAATCCTCAATTGTCTTAAATTCTATCGGTTTTCCAGCCCTGACGGCTTTGATTTTCAACTGCAAGTATCTTTCTAGAAAAAATAAGGCATAATTGTTGGCATGAGATCTGCATGCCAAGGCATCAGTGTACAATGAGCAGATAATGTTCGTTTGACCCATGAACTTCTCTAATCTGAGCTTCATTTTCTCAATTCTCTCTTTTGCGTTTCGGTATTTATCGAAGGTATCGCTTTTTGATGTGTTCATGTCTCGAAGCTGCCTTTGTAATTCTTGGTATTTTTGTTGGGAGACAGTTTCTAGCTCAAGATGTTGTATGTTAAGCCGAGCCTATGCTAAATCTTTTTGAAGATTCTATATACTGGGGACATTGCTTGTCATGATATCTTTGGCTTGGGTATTTGTCTGCGTACTCCTACTATGAGAAGGAATGCATATTGTCTGTGTTCCTCTATTATGGGAGGTCCAAGCCTCCGTCTGGATAGCCGCACTGTAGGAGGGTACCACCTTCGTCTGAATAGCTAAGTCATAAGAGGGTATAGCCTTTGTCTGGGTAGCTATTTCTGTAAAAATTACATGCTGTTCCGTACCAAGTTGAATGAGTATGGGCTTAGTTTGAGTCCCTATAGCTTTTGTTTCACATACTTTAGTTTGGACTGCTGCGTTTATCGTCTCTGGAGTTTTTTTTGGAGTCTTCCCCGCTAATAATTCTCTTATCTTTCGTTTGAGCTTTATCTTTCGTTTGAGCCTTTTTACTGTTTTCCGCAGCCTATGCTGTTCCTTCCTAAGCTTTTTAATTTTGTCTCTCTGCTTTTTAGGAGGAGCCATTGTTCTATTAATCATCTCTGCTTCTAGTGAGCCCAGTTGCTCATCTTGGCTTTGTTCTAAAAGAACCGTGTCCCCAGATTGGTAGTCTTATTCCTGATTTATTTCTATTTCTTTTGTTTGGCCTTTATTATCTGTATTTAGGCCTACCTGTCTGGGTTCTCCTGGAGGCATATCATCAGGTTGATTCACCTCTTCTTGAGTGGCCTTTGCCCTTGTTTCTACTTCGCAGCTTACATTTTCTGATATAATTCTATCGTGGCCATAGTTCTCTATAGATTGGGTTGCTCCAATGTTAAAGTTGAGTGGGCTTTCGGGCTATATGAAATCATTCATATTGGCCAGGATCTGGGCCAATTCTATATCATGCAATAAATCTCCTGGGGGACTTGTATTTGATGTTGAGGGGAGTTCTGATTCATTTCTTTCTTCTTCTCCAAAATGCCCTGATTCTTCCTCATGGTCCAATTCGGGGTTATACTGGCCTTCTATCTGCAAGTGCTGTTCACTTCCTGGGCTAGACAATTCTATGTGCTTGGTGATACTGCCTTGGGGGTTTTCAACTGCTCTTAAGTTTATTCTCAGCCTGGCGGAATGTCTGTGCTTTTGGGGAATGTTTGTTGTAAGGATAGTCCTTTTCCTTTTTGGAACAGGGTGAGGTGCAGGCAGAGCTAAACCCCCT
>APFE030257316.1:326403-367614 GCA_000404065.3 Pinus taeda
CGGATATCTCACCTTCCAAAAGAAGGATGAATCCAGAGGCTACCTGGCCCGATTACAGACTCTGCCTGAAGAAATAAAATGTAAACACTTTCTGAATAATAGATCCGATGATCAATCCTCTCTTTGATATCCTGTAGAACTTTTTCTACAAATCAACCAGCTCTGATACCATGTAGAAATTTTAGAATAATATGACACTTATTCACAAAGATTATCCTGATTATACACTATTTGCGGAATCATGAATAATACATAACCTCCTCTATGTTGATCATCAATTTAGCAGTATTCCGAAACATACACTTGCACACATTGAAGCATCAATCACACATATCAACACAGTATGTACCCGGGGAAAGCATAAAGCTGAAAACCCCACAACTATTTGTATATTATATTGATTGGGAACATGTAACAATACATAGTACAATACTCCTCGCAAGTACTCAGTACTATCTCCACCTGTTACACACAAACTAGCTCAGATCTGAATCAATCATTGGCTCAAATCTCCTCCGTTGCTTGCCTACCTCCACTGCGCAATCCTGCATGAGAATACTGATGAATGGCTGATCCAAATTCATATTTCCCTTGGATATACCATGCAATCCTCATTGGCAATACTCAATCCATTGATTGTGCAAATCTCATGCACAACTAGAGTCACAACTGACAACTGTCTTGCCCTTTCACTCACCTCTAACACTTGTCTCCACTGAACTGTCCATGCACTGAGTTAACTGATGTATTCTTTAGTTGATTTATGAGTTAATAATTAGTGAATTAATTAATAATTAATTCAAACCACTCATCACTAGTGTATTTGTTAGTTAGACTAAATACAACTAGTTCAACTAAGTCAAACTGAACACAACTCCATCAACTCCTTATTCAACTCCATAGAACTCAATCACTGAAGTTCTAACTGAAGTCCTTCATGCAATAGCTCAAGTAACCCATAAGAAAAGCGTATTTCCTTCTGGCAGTTGCATGTGCCACATCCTTAGCTCGAACTGAAGTCCAAATATTATTAAGAGCTAATAATATTCGACTGTTCTATTTTTAGCCTGGCAGTCTAAAAATAGACTCTGCCCATATGTCTAAAAATAGAGGTCCATCTATTTTTACCAACATGACCAATCATTCACAAATAGCATCCTGCAACTCATAGACCATGATCCACATGTCTAAAAATAGACATAGTCTAAAAATAGACTTTGCGCCAAAAATAGCCTGCAGGCACACTTAGTGAAGGTGACTTCTTTTCACTAAGCTCCATCATCTTGTTGCATTTTCAACACAATGGATGTTTCTTAGAGGGAACAACAACTATTCCTTAGAGGAAACATCAAATGTTCCTTAAAGGGAACAACAAAAAGAAAAAATTAATTAATTGGACGTGAAATTGCTGTTCCTTAAAGGGAACAGTGGTTGTTCCTTAGAGGGGACAACAACTGTTCCTTAGAGGGAACAACAACTATTCCTTAAAGGGAACAACATGAAAAAGAAAAAATGTTTTTTTGTTTTGTTTTTTGTTTGTTTTGTTTTGTTTTTTTTTTTTTTTTTTTTTTTTTTTTTTTTTTTTTTTTTTTTTCGCAAAATTGTTGTTCCTTAGAGGGAACAGTGGTTGTTCCTTAGAGGGGACGACAGTTGTTCCTTAGAGGGAATAGCAGCTATTCCTTAAAGGGAACAACAAAAGGCAAAAATTGCACACAAAATTGCTGTTCCATAGAGGGAACAACAACTGTTCCTTAGAGGGAACAACAGCTGTTCCTTAAAGGGAACAACAAGATAGAATAGTGTGCTCGAATTTGCTATTCCTTAGAGGGAACATCAACTATTCCTTAGAGGGAACAACAACTGTTCCTTAAAGAGAGCAACAAGAAAATCTAATCACAAAATTACTGTTCCTTAGAGGGAAAAGCAGCTGTTCCTTAGAGGGAACAACAACTGTTCCTTAAAGGGAACAACAAGAAGAAAATGTGCACAAACATTATTGTTCTTTAGAGGGGACAACAAATGTTCCTTAGAGGGAACAATAGCCGTTCCTTAGGGGGGACATCAAACGAAAAAAAGAAAAAAAGACAAATTATATACAATTTATACAAGCAAATTCAATCATATAGAAAGGAAAATTTATGTACAAATTTCAAAAACAACTAAATTCTTCACTAGACCGATGCTGTGGATGGGTTGCCCTCCTCAACAAGAATTTGTATGGTGGAATCTTCCCGTAATTGTTGGCAAAAGGACTCCCTGGAAAATGGTTTGTGATAGAGTCGTACTTGATGTCCATTTGCTTTAAAAGAGTAGCCAGACCCATCAATGGTGGCTAATGTGAGGGTACCATTATCATGCACCTCTTATATCTCATATAAACCTAACCATCTGGTCTTGAGTTTTCCCGGGAAATCCTGGAACCTAGAATCATACAGGAGTGCCCAATCTCCTTCGTGGAAGATCTTCTTCTTGATAAGAGCATCATGCCATTTCGCTCTTTGTTGTTGGATTAGTGCAATGTGCTGAAGAGCTGATAGCCGGATTTCATCCAATTCATTGATTTGATGTAGCTTATTAACCTGTGCTTCATTTAAGTCCAAGCCTACCTCCTGAGCTATCCTTAATGTCTGGATTTCAAATTCGATTGGAAAGATAGGTTCTTTGCCAAACACTAGTCGATATGGGGAATATCCCATGGTATTTCTCCATGTTGTGTGGTATGCCCATAGGGCTTCTGGCAATCGGGTGGCCCAGTCACGTCTATGTCATGCAATTGTCTTTGTGAGTATTGCCTCGATTACTTTATTGGTACTTTCTACTTGGCCATTTGCCTGCGGGTGGTATTGAGTTGTGATTCTATGGAAGATATGATGATTTTTTAATGTCGCAGCAATCTTATGGCCTATAAATTGTGGCCCTCCATCCGTGATTATTTCTCTAGGCAAGCCATATCGCACGAACAGTTGGAACAAAAAATGGATTACTGAGTCCTCCATTTCCCTTGGGAATGCTTCTTCCTCCACCCATTTAGTCAAATGTTTTGTTGCGACTAGTATGTATGTCTTTTGATTAGATGATGGGTTTATTGGAACAATGAAATCTAATGTCCATCGCTCAAAAGGTTCAATGACTAACTGCGGATGTAGTGGCATTTCATCAGATTGCCCAGGGCATCCCATTTTTTGGCAACTATCACATGCCTGGACAAACTTCTTGGCGTCTTTAAAAATGGTGGGCCAATAATAGCCCGTCTGTAGGAATTTGTGACCAGTCTTGCAGTTTGAAAAATGTCCACCATAAGGCCCATCATGGCAAGCTTTTAGGATGTTGAAGACTTCGTCTTCCCTAACACATCTTCGAATGTGCATATCGGTCCCTGTATGAAATAAATATCCTCCGATCCACGAGAACCGAGTGCTACATTGTACTATTTGTTTTCTTTCATTGGGCATCAGGTGCTTGGGTAATTTTCCCACTGCTAGGTAGTTTGTGACATCTACGTACCATGGTGTTTTCACGGTGACAACAAATAAATGTTCATCAGGGAACTAGTATTATACTGTTGCCGAGTCGTTTGTCTTTGGCATACGTGAAAGGAAGTCTTCTATTGGATTTTCTTTTCTTGGTCGATCTTTGATTGTTATGTCAAATTCCTACAAAAGGATCAACCATCTTGTCACTCTTCCATTTATAACAGGTTTATTAGCTAGATATTTAATAGTAGAGTGATCGGTATACAAAACCACAGGGTATCCTGTTATATAATGTCGGAATTTATTAATAGCATAGATTACGGCCAAAAATTCCTTTTCGGTCACAATGTAATTCAACTCAACGAGGGATAGATTTTTACTGATGTAATATATTGCATAAGGTTTCTTATCTTCCTCTTGGCTGAGAACTTCTCCAATGGCCGTATCTGAAGTGTCAGATGAAATCTAGAATTGTGAATCCTAGTTTGGGCCCCGTAAGACTGGGGCTATTGATACAAGCCGTTTTAAATATTCAAAAGCAATGTCACATTTCTCAGTCCACATGAAATCGACATTTCCTGTTAATGCATATAATGGTGCAGCAATTTGAGAAAAATTCTTTATAAATCTTCTATAATATCTAGAAAATCCCCAGAAACTGCGTACCTCAATTTGTGTGGAAGGGGTAGGTATTAGAAGAATTATCTAAATTTTTGCTAGATCTACTTGAATTCTAGTTGTTGAGATGTAGTGACGCAAGATGAGGCCTTCGGTTATCATCATGTGGCATTTTTCATGGCTTAGACAGAGCCTGGTAGCAATGCATCTTTGTAGAACTTTCTCTAATGTTTGTAATGCCGGCTCGAAGTCATCTCCGTAAGGTGTAAAGTCATCCATGTACACCTCAAGCCACTCATTTATCAAGTCTAAAAAAATGCTAAGTATAGCCCTCTGGAATGTGGCAAGTGCATTGCACAACCCAAAAGGTAAGACCCTATAAGAAAATGTCCCCCAAGGGTAGGTAAAGGTAGTCTTATCCTGGTCTTTAGGGGCAATTTGAATTTGATTGTAGCCGTTGAAGCTGTCTAGGAAAGAAATTTTTTTTTTCTACCAATGTGTCCAAGACCTGTTCAATGAACGGAAGGGGAAAATGGTCTTTTTGGGTTGCTTTATTAAGCTCTCTATAGTCAACACATATACACCACTTTCCATTCTTTTTAGGCACCACTACTAATGGAGAGACCCATTTGCTATCAGATATAGGATAGATGAAATTGACATCTAACAGTTTTTGTAGTTGATCTCTAATAATATCTTTAAGGTGAGGGTTTAAACTCCATTGAGGTTGTCAAATGGGCCTGACATCTTTCTCTGTATAAATGTGGTGCATGCATAATTGGGGATCAATCCCTTTCATGTCTGGGTAATCCCATTCGAAAGCCTCTTTATATTTTCTCAGAATTTGAACAAGATTTTGCTCCTGGTTAGCAGTTAGGTTTTTGTTGATATTTAAGGTTTTCCCTGGCTCTATTTCTATGGTTTTGCTATTATAAATAGAAGTTGTTGGTATTGACGGGTCGTTAATATCTTTTAAGGGATCTTCTTCAATTTCGGTATCCAAAGCTGCTTCAATCATGTGACATTTTGGATGGGATACGACATCTGGTTGGTTAATGTAAGTGTTAATGATGTCGTCTTCTGTTTGATCCTTGAATTCAAGGGCATCTTCTATAGTTAGTGGTGATCTAATGTTTTCAGTTAGATATGATACAGGTTGTTTTCTAGTTTTTATTATTGTTAGACTTGGCTGAGCTGGAGGATATAAGGCTAAATTATTCACGTTACTTCCTCTTGCTATAGTCATGCAGACTGTTCGACAACTTATGTAAGCATCTGTGGTTGCTAGCCAAGGTCTTCCTAGAATTAGGGGATGTCTGTTTAGCCAGTTTCTAGGATTAATGATCAGAAAATCTGCTGGGTATTCCTAAGAATCTACAGACACCATTACATCCTGTAATGTGCCTTCTAGTTTGACTACTGATCGGTCAGCCGGTTCGAGCAAGGTCATGGTTGGATCCAAGGATGTAATGCCAAGCTTTTGACAGGTTGTTGTTGTGAGAATATTGATTGCTGCTCCTAGGTCAACTAATGCATTGGGGAAGGAGTATCCATTTATTTGCACCGTGACTATAGGATTTCTTGGGTCCTCATATTTTACCGGTGTTTCTCTGCCTGATAATAAATCAGACAAAGTACCGACTAAATGGAAAATTAGGGTTGTTTTTATCTTCCTCTTCGAATTTTTCGCACACAATTCCTTAATAGTTTTTGCATAAATTGGAATGTCCTGAATAGCCTGGAGGAGAGGTATTTTTACACATAAAATTTTCAATTCTCCCAGAAGATCAAATTTGGGATATTTGATTGAGTGGGGTATAATTAATCTCTCTGGGAATGGTGGAGAAGAGGTAATTGTTTGATCGTGAGTTTTTTGTTTAACCGGATTCTCCACTTGTGGTACTTGTTCTACAGGTAACGGATCTTCAATTTGTATATTTTTATCCCCCTCTGATTCTATTATCCTTCCATACCTTAATTTAAGCTCATTACACTCCCTCAACTCAGTTTCTGGCTTTGGTCCTTCAATGATTTGCACATATTGGATTGGTCTATTGTTGGGGTTCGGGTTGGGTTGGGCTGGGAGCTATGGCCATAGGTTGGTCTGAGGGTTCTGTTGCAATGTGTAGGGTGATGGAAGTGTAGATTGAGGTAGGGGGATTGTTCCTGCTGGCTGGTTTGTAGGTCTTTGCCAGCTTGACTGCCAGTTCTGGCTCTATGAAGTGGAGGGTGGCCATTGTGATTGATATGCATTATTCTGCTAGAATGGTGGGAAGTAAGAGGGATTTGGCCAATTGTTATTTTGATTTGATTGGTTGGGCCAAGGTGGAATAGAGAATGGTTGCTATGGCCAATTGGAAAAAGGTGGCTGTTTTTGCCACATAGCCCCTGGGTATTGTTGTGAATTATATTGTGAGGGCTGAAAGAAAGAAGATGGGTCAGTGGGCATACCCGTTTGTCGTGGTTGCCATTAGCGATGCTGATTTAGCAGGTAGACTGGTTTTGTTTCTTCTTCTGCCTCCTTATAGACTGCTTTTAACCTTGGGAGTGATGGGCAACTTTCCGTGGCATGATCTTTGGTACATATGGCACAGGTTTGCACCATATCCAACGGGCACTCTTTGTGACTATGTTTCTTCCTGCATCTAGGACAAAATATCGCCAAGTTTTGTTCTACTTCTGCTTGGCTTGCATAATGTTCAATTGCATCGTCAGAGTTCCCAAAATATCTGTTTTGAAATCCTCTAGCAGGTTGCCAATATCTGCACGAGTTATACCTTTGCCAGGGATTTTGCTGTCTCTGGTTGTCATGTCGCGTTCTGTTGGTTTCAATCTCGTATTGCCTCTTGAGCACTTGATACAAAATTTAATAATATCAACATAATCTTCTTGATATATATCACCTTTACCCATAATATTTAATGTCTCTATCCATTGTTCTTTGATCCCTTTAATCAGTGTAGTTTTTAGCACATTATCAGGCAAAGACAGAGTTGCATAGGGAGACCGTTGGAGGTTATATTGAAAACATTCTACATATTCTTCCAACGTTTCACTAGGTCTTGCTACCATTTGGAATATTTCGTCTTTCAATTCCCTAGATCTGCAATAGTCTTGATATTTTTTAAGGAAAGCATTTTTCATTTGATCCCAATCATTTATGGTTCCTCCACCTAGCCCCATAAACCAACGCAAGGCTACTCCTTTTAACGTGGAGGGAAATAACTTTAGCTTTTGGGGGTTGGTGGTGTAGTCATAACCCTAACATAATACATCAAATTCAAACAGAAATGCATGTGGATCCTATGATGTGAGTCCATGAAAGGTGGGGATATTTTGCAGAGGGATGGCTTTCATGGGTGCGTTGATAGTTGTGTCAATGATGGATACTACAATGTAGAGGTCTGGGGTGCTTGTGGGTTGTTGGCCATTTGATAAAATATATGACAGTATCCTTCTGGGATCTCTAAAGAGTTATTCCTAGGGTGATTAGAAGGGGTGGGAATGATCTTAACAACACTCCCTCAGTCTGGGATACTAGGTGTTCCTTGTTGAATTACTACCTAAGGGGATCTTGGCTTCTCTGTTTCCCCTGTTTCTCCTCCTCCTTCACGAATATTACAAGAATTCCCTTCTTATGAAGAAGTTGGGCAAGAATTTTCAATTTCTTGAAAACTTTGCTCAGTTCCTACTATTTTGTTGTGGACCTCAGCGTAGGCTATAGATGGTGGGCCTGTGGCCTGAAGGGAGACAACAGGTTGCCTGGAAGCAACGTTTTTAAGACCTACTGATGGCTGAGATTCAACTTTCTTTAAGATGTTGTCTTTGAAAATTGATCGTCCAAGGGTCACCGGTCCCTTAGATCTATTGGGTTTGGGTAGTGGAATGGGGATTGTTTTCAGGTTTTTTCTTCTTAGTCATTCATGCAAACAATTCAAATGTTTATCTCTACCCTAAGCTCCTATCAATTCTGCTCGAAAGCAGGCGGGGGAGCAGGAATTTTATGTGCTTCGTATGGAGGTTCTTACCTTTCGTTTTTAATACCCAATTCTCTCTCAACAGACAAGCATCAAATACCTACTTTAATTTTTTGTAATTGTGCTGAAAAGCGGGTGGAGGAGCAAGCACTTTACTTGCTCGTTACGAAGGTTCTTACCTTCTGTCTTCAATAATCAATTCTTCTTCAACAACAATTATCAGATGTACATCACTCTTTAGAAATGGCTACACTCTCCCCGGCAATGATGCCAAAATGTTGGGTGATAAAAGGTGCCTTTTAAAACTCCTAATTATCCTCACATTAATTATCAATCCAGGCAAGTCCTCTTATTTCAAGAGTGTACACAGTATGTGGCCGCTATTTAATTCAGAGTAATGTTTCCTAAATTGCAGTATAGATCTTTAAATATAAGAGTAAATGGATGCATATAGTAAATTCCAATTGCAATTAAAGAACTCAATCTTCTAACAAACTCAAATCTTACATTAACAACAACATTAGTCGAGAGTACAATAATGATAACTCATCTCTCTTTAACTGATTTAATCTAAATCAAACCCAATCTTCAATAAATAATTTGAACAACAAATGATATCAATATGAGATTTTCAACAGTGATAGTTAATACTCTTTATAGTTGATTAAATCCAGCGGAATATTTATCTAAATAACTCAATCCAACATGAATGTAAATCGTACTAATGACAATACTGTAAATTATAGAGAGCAAAGATATTCTGTCAACACTGGAAAACAATAAATAGTGAAAGCGATAAAATCATAGAAAGAAAGAATACTATCAAACCATCAGACTTGTGAGAATTAGAAATGTATGACACAAGAAAAGCAGTTGAATCCACCAGAGGCCGGGCCCTTAGCCACCAGCGAACACTGCTAAGTTACTTCAGATAACGCGAGGGAAAAACAACTTCACTTATATATTAATCATCAAACTGAATGAGCATTACAATATTTTCGTTTTCTTCTCGACAACGAGAGTCTGTAATTAAAATGACAATTTCAATAATAACAACGATTCTCCCCCTTTCCTTCTTACAAAACAACTCCTTTTATAATAGGAAAGGGTAAAAGATAACTGACAAACACGATCCCTCAGGATCTCTCAATCCTGAGGGATTTGCAACAATTTTCCCACTTCAGACATCCTTTCCTTTCTTGCGCTGATTCTTCTAATTTGTTTTGGTCTTATCTGCAACCTTCGCATTTCTTCCTTGGCTTGCCGATTTTTGCTGTTCCTTCATAGGGAACAACATTTGTCCCTTTTGTTGTTTTCCTACATAAAGAAGGGTAATAATTAGCTAAGTCGTAACTGCAGATAATTCCTTCATTTCTCACCATAATTCTTTAATAAATTAACACATTAGAATATAAAAAAGATAAGAATAAAGGAGAAGGAAGATGAAATTAATGGTAAACACCTACCTTTCCCATGACTCAACACTCGGGATTTCTTAAGATCATCCAAAATATTGTAATCAATGTTATAAACAGGGTAGGGCAGAGTAAACATACCTGTTTTTCCATTCTTAGGTGGGAGTTTACCATTTTGAGTCACCTTCTTTGCAGTCGGAGATGTATTATCTTTCTATGGACAGTTCACAACTGGAGTACTCATGGACACACCACTAGGTCTACCCTTCTCAACAAGAACTTTGGGAGCGGATGGATTCAAAGGACGAACATCTTTCTTTGTCTGGTCTACAGGATTCATCACGCCCGCAAGTGGCCCCTTACTTCATGTGTGGATTTCATTAGTGTGGATTTCTGCTGTACTATCTCCTTCATCGTCATCATTCTCATTTGTATAGAAATCCCACAGTACATTGATTTGAGGTTCTTCGTCCAAGGGCTCTTCTACTTTGTATTCTTCCTCATTTTCTTGTTTTCTCTCTAGATCCACTATAGGTTCTTCATTTTTAAGGAGCGATCCAATAAGAGCAAGCTCTTCCATATTTAAATTCCCTTCATTGGGTGGAGCAGGCAGTGCAAGTTGACCTTGACCACCTTTTGTCTTCTTACGATAGAAAGGTTTGTAAGATTTTTTGTTGTTATAATCTCCTCCATTCCCACTTGTACTCTCTCCAGAATTCCTTTTCATATTGATGAATGTGTTTGTCAACTTCTTAATGATCCGATGCAAAACTTCCACATCTGTGGTATCCTTTTCTTTGATTTCAGCCCCTTTGTTATCACTCCCATTATTCTTCTTGGATGCTCGAGAGGCTTTCTTTTCTTTGGTTGTACTATGACATGCTGTGAGACTGATCATTTCATTCTCGACTTTTACTGCTTCATCGATAGCACCCTGTAAGGTTTGTGCATTACTCATTTTGACCCACATCACGGTAGGGACAGGGAGAGCAGTGATGTAGAATTCCATGAGCACCTCCTCAATAGGTCTAGTGTTAGTCAGGATTCTATTGAACAAAATGTTGAACCAGATGTTAAAATCCTTGACCTTTTCTTTGGCTTCCATTTTCAAACGAGATAGTTCTAAAACTAAGGCCGTAGGTGTTTTGTCATCACCATACTTGTGTAAAAGGGCTTGTTGAAGGGCAGCCCACGAGGTGATCGATCCTGTTCTCAAGCTAAAGTACCATGTGGAAGCCACACCAATCAGGGTAAAAGGGAATAGGCGATATACTATATCTTCATCGGCTACCCCCAACATACGCATGACTAGGAAGAAAGAGTGAATATGCTTACCAGCGGTGTCTCCCCTCTCAGGGTCGAATTTAGGCAGTACTCTTTCTGCATTCTTGGGTAAGGGATGCTGCTACCTAGGTACCACTATGGCATCCTAAGCGAGCCAGGGAGGGAGTGCTCCCAGAGGAGGTGGGAGTTGGTTCCCACCCGGTTGAAGCTGATTTCCACCTGGAAGAGGAACGTTAGCCATATTATGGATAAGGAGGTTTTGGTTGAAGGTTTCGTCGAGGTGTTCTTTATTAGGATTTCCCAAATCGGGCCAGGGATTACCTTTAGAGAGTGGATCCTCAGGACTTTCTTCCCAAGGAGTGTCGATACTTTGCAAGGACTCTAGCACAATATCTTCAAGAGACGGGGCTGTAGAGGTCGCTTCATTTATGGAACATATCTTTGGATTTCTTTTAGTTGTCAGAGGTAAAGAGTGAAATATGGGGAGCTGAGAGAGGGAAAGAGCATAAGCCCAAGTAAGTACTCTGACTGGTTGTTCCTGAGTGACAGGATACTCCCACAATGTCTCTTCTTCAAAATGAGGCTTTTCCAAATGGGAGGAAGTATCTTTTAGACCTTTACGATCCATGCATTAATCTTTTCGAATCCATAAAATTGATAGATGAAATCATAAAAAGTTGTGGATGGCGGTTCAAGCCCTCCTTCTAGTGCCAATTTGTTGACACGATGAGTTTTCGCTATGCCAACAAGGGGAACTAACCCGATTGCAGACACCAATTAGATCTACTTTCATTGGAATGGCTAGTTCTGACGGTCTTTAAAGGACCCCGTAAACTGTTATATGTGTTGAAAGATTGCTTCTTGGAGGAAGACTTCAATTAAATCAACAAAGAGAAACAACTAACTTATAAGTATCAAATCCTATCTACACTAATTTTAACTACTTATGCTAATCCTAACTATTCTAATCTATCCCGTAGGAGTATAACAAGAGAGATTAAACATCTTATGTAGATATCAAGTCCAAATGAATCAATCACTGGTTCATAGATGAAAAAGGATGTATTAAATCTTAATTGCAATTTAATTACTTATACAGGAATACACATTCCTTTCCATACAAATAAAACTTGCAACTGATGTTTAACAAGGTCTCGAATCAGCGATCACTCATGAATTAACCATGGTAACAAATCATATTTGAATAACGAAGACAAGTCATGAACTGTCTATTATCAATATGGACAAAATAAATCACATTTATATTTATGCCAGCAACAACATCCTGATTCTAAACACATGAAAGGAGAGGGAAATGAATCTGAAAAAGGCTCTTTCTCGACCAAACAGTCTTCTTTATTCACAATAAATCAAAGTTGTTCTCCTTACAAAAATCCCTCTTCTCATCTTTGGAGGTAATATTTATGCAAAAGCCACTAACCCTCAGTCTCCCCTGACTTTTAAGCTCCCTCCTCTTTTCAATATACAAATTAAAACATCCAGTTCTCGAATCGATCGGTGAAACGACTGATACGTAAAGGCCACATCTACTGGAGCATTTCATTTCCCGGGGAAGTGAATGGATGCCGGCTGAAAGGAGGAGGTATGCATGTCATTTCTTCATGATGAGGCTCGAGATCGCATAACCTTCAAAACACACATGTAACACTTGGAAACATGACCGCCAACACCTAAAGCCAAATCTTTAAATAAAACATATCTGCATAGATAAACTCTTCGGATCCGCTCATGCATCTTTTATCCGGAGCCATACTTGATGCTTATACATCCATTCTTCAAACTCGCTTGCCTTCTCTTAGTCCTTGCCTGCAGAGATAACAGACATCTGCTATGCTCATGAAAATATGATATAAGTGCTTAAAAAACATAAGTCTTTCCTTCATTAAACGTCTATAACATCGAAAGGAACAAAAGTGAAAGAATCGACCCCTGTTCTTTTTAATTCACGCATTGATTAAGTCTCGCAAGCGTAAACTCGATTTACATTGAAAATCACTGCATAACACAGAACCAGATCCGAAATATGGGCTTGAATTATTATATACGGGAACCTATACCCTATCGGGTCCGCTAATCGCATCACGCCTTATGTTTAAGCTTTGGGCTCTGCTGATTGTGCTTTGCGATAGGAAGAACCTGACATATATATGTGCTACGGTTGATAGTGCCACCAGGTCCGCAATATAAGACTTCCCTTTGAAAAATTGGACCCCATCACTTTATCGAAATACACAGGAAAACACAAGAAAACCCACATCCAGACCATAAGGCTAGACTTCAAATATTATGCACCCGGGCGTATAATTATCACCGGGTCCGGTCATCACCCCTTCACATATTGCATAAGCCCCGGGCTCTGCCGATTGTGACTTGCGATTTGGGGAGTGGACCCGATATCTATATATATATATATATGCTGCGGTTAATAACATTGGCGGGTCCACCATATTGCATTGTGCTTATGTATATGCCATGGACTTCGTCGATTGTGATAAGTAATGTAACGGTAGGCCCAATATATATATGGATGCGATTAATTGTATTTGGAGTCCAGAAATTCTTCACATATTAGATGCAAGAGGGGAATGCATAGTGTGACTGTGGAAATTGCGATATTGCAATAACGATAAAGGCAGAAATGTGTAAAGATTGAAAAGAGCGTGGAAAGGGTAAGTTAAGGATGCCTTGCGAAGCGAGAATGGTTATAACAGGAATAAAGATGTGATGGAAGGTTTCAAGGGGTAACGAGAGGGGTGATTATATGTGTGGGCATAGGGCACCATGAATGTTTATGAGGATTTGAAAGAGTCCCGATGAAGGATATGAATGAAGGGCTAGACTAGGTTATGGATGAATCATGCAGTAGAGATTTATTAAAGGGTGGGGTCTTGACCATTAAGAATTGCAGATTTGACTCGGTAAAGAGTTAAAATCCCTGTGATAAAAATAGATCATTCAAAGAAGTGCAAGATCAAACTTCTAGGGGGCCCATTTAAAGTTGCTACCAGAGCATGTTTTAATAGGGTGGTGGTTGTGGCCATAACAATGACATCACACATCTCTATGTAGATTCTGGTCCCAACAACAAAACCATTTGTTGGCTTATGGGGGCCTGACCCAGGTTCAAATTTATTCAGCCAAACAAATCCCTACACTACTGGCCCTTTCGGCATCAGCCCGTGGAGCACGGACTGAAGTCTCACCCGAAGCAGTATGGGGCGATGCTGGAACCAAGTTTCTGCACCCTTGAGATGTTTTTGATGTTGGTTTAGTCCAACTAGACCTGCCTCCACACTCTTGTTCCAACCTTCTATACCTTCGTGATCTGTTATAATTGGCCTTCGCGCAACCCTAACCAGGGGCTGAGATGATTTCACGTTAATATGGCAGCGAACTGCGCTATTTCCCCAAACTACACAAAGTATCTTAATTATCTTATTAATAGGTCTTGATTATCTTCGCGTAAACAGATATTCTAACTTGCGTTCACTTAACAAATACAATTATATATTCACACATCATATAAAAATAGAAGTGAAATTCATACCCAATATATTCGATGCATAAAACAGGAAATAAATACACAGAAATGATAAAAACTTCTCATTATTATTGCTTCCAAATGATTACAGACTTCGACTCGCCTTGCACACTCACCTGCAGACTACTAGGCCTCTGTGCACTCAGCTGCAGAGCCTCTTCCTATGCTACGAACCACAACTAGACTTTACACTTTAGATATATCTGGCATACATCATATTGATTCCTCTACTATGCTGTCAAACTACTTAGAGCTTTGCTCTATTTAGAAAATCCCATGGTCCATGGACCATAGGTAGATATTCTATAGCTAACATCACATTAAAAAAATAAGGACGGACAACCCTATGACTCTTTTACAACTACACGCTCCGCGCCCAAAAAATGCAGAGTCTTTACATTAGAATTACAATCTTTGACCAAAATCTGGGCTCTAAGCCCCAAAACTTCCCTTGGGGGATCCCGCGCCCAACATACCCCGTGCTTGGTACACTAGGATCAACAACTACTTCACCAGGTTTGCCTGAATCACCAAAAGTGGAGAAGATGCAAACCTTTACCATATTGTGGTTCAAGGTAAATTATTGATTATAGTATTATATGTCAATGATTTAATTCTAACAGGCAATGAGAAGCTGGTCAAATATTGCAAAGAGGATCTTGCAAGAGAATTCAAAATGAAGGACTTAGGGCCCATGCATTATTTCCTTGGTATGGAAGAATGACAAGGAGACGGGGAACTGTTTGTCTCTTAGGGAAAGTATGCTAATCAAATACTGAAGAAGTTCCACATGGAGAGCAACAAACCCATGGAGACTCCTCTAACAGAGAATTAGAGGAGGGAATATGCTACTTCAAATGAAGTGGTAGAGGCTACCATTTACAGGAAGCTTATGGGTTTAGTTATGTATTTAGTTAACACATGACCAGACATGTGTTATACAATTAAAAAACTTAGTCAAGCAATGGTTAAGCCAACCAAACTGTATTGGAAGGCAACTAAACATGTGTTGAGATACCTTAGATGCAACACTCAGTTTGGTCTTTGGTACAAATAAACAAAGGAAGTGAAGCTGCAAGGCTTCAAATATTTAGATTGGGCAGGGATTCCATCAGACACGAAGAGCACATTAGGGGGAATCTTTAGTATTAGGTCAATAACAGTTTCTTGGTATAGTAGGAAGCAGAGATTAGTTCCACTCAGTTCAACAGAAGCATAGTACATGGATGATAGTCAAGGAGATTGTGAGGCTATCTAGATGAGGAAGATCCTTGTTGGGTTATTTGGTAAGTAGATGGATCCTATAGTGATTTACTGTGACAATCAGAGTTGAATCAAACTATATGAGAATCCTATGTTTCATGATTGATTGTGTGCAGAGTTGGATCATGTTGCTAGAGTACATTCCTAAAAAGGAATAGGATGAAGATATCTTGACTAAGGCACTCTCAAGAGGAAAATTCGATTTCCATAGAGGCAATTTTGGGGTATATGATAATCCATTTCTTGTTGAGAGGGAGTGTTGAAAATTCAACAAGAAAATCCTAATTTAATTTCCCCTTGAATTAAATTATTATAAAAATTGTAATTCCACATCACAAGACAACTTGTAAGAGTTAACTAAGTTAATTTCACTTAGTTGGCTAATTTAATTCGTTTTGAGGGTCTAACTTGAGTCATGTAGAGTGGCTCCTACTTTTTAGGAGCCCTGGTTGAGTTTATTTTGAGTTGTAATTAATTAATTTAGTTTAACTAAGTTAAAGTCAGTTAAACTAGTTCCAACTGTTGAAGGAACTGGTAGGAGGTCTAGTTGTGGGGTGGAGCTTCAGTTTTCAACTAGCTAACTGATAATTCAACCATAAATAACTCATGCATGTGTGATCTACTAGTTACGTAGTTGATCTTGGAGTTCAAGGGTAATGTACTATCAATGGCATAATAATCCAAATTGTATAGGAGGTGCATGCAGTTAGAGGAAGGCCTATGATGGATTGTGTAGCTATGGATGAGGAATTTCCCTAATTAGTAGGGCTAATTACCAAGGAAATAACACAAATAAATAGGGACTTGGGAAAGTAGAAAATTGGTTAAGTATTGGCCAAGTCTTGTCTAGGAAAAGTGAGATATATAGAGATAGTGCAGAGGTTTCTCGTGCTTGAGAAAAGCATTGTAATCTTCTCATATTTTTTGACTAATGAAATATACATATAGCAGGGGTTTTTAGTTGTGTATTTCCATAAGAAATTATTGTGTAATGTGTTGATTGGATTCTTCCTCTTGTATGCTTCATGATTTTGTGATCGTTAATTGTTTCCGCAGTTGTAGAGTAGATTCAAGTCTTTTGTTTTTGTAAATTACAATTAGTAGTTTGAGTCTACAAGTAATTTTATACACCTATGAGGTACCATAGAACATGCTTAGCTTGCCTCCAAAATAATTTGGCTGGTCTAACCATAGCTTGGCTCAGCTGGTTGACTGCATAACACATATTTTGTTGTGTATTCACAAGATACATTAGTGAACTCACTAGATGCCGGTAAACAATAACATCCACTTCCTTGCCTAAAGTGGCATCCTCTTTCCTCCAGTTGGTCTCTAGAGGTGTCTCCATGGGTTTGCATTTGTCCATGAGGAACCTCTGAAGTATCTCATTGTCATACTTTCCCTGAGAGATAAAAAATTCTCCATCGCCTTACCATACTTCCAATCCAAGGAAGTAGTGCATGAGACCCATGTCCTTCATTCCAAACCCTCTTGCAAGGTTCTCCTTGCAAGATATGATTAGTTTCTTATCATTAATTAACATAAAATAATCAACATATAAGTCTATAATCAACAATTTAACTTCTGCCAAGATGTGATAGTGGTTTGCATCTGCTTCACTTTTGGTGAATCCTAAACCGATGGGATAGCTATCGATCCTGGTGTACCAAGCATGGGGTGCTTGTGACTGGTCCCATCAATAGGCATCTTTTGAATTTCATTATTATATACTCCAACTCTTAAAACTTTCCCTTTCTTACATTAATTCACATTTTTAGCCATAATATGCTTAGTAGGAAGACTAAAAGGTGTTTTTCATATTGTATGGCCTAATGTGATTAATATGCAAGTCAAAGAAGCATTTTTGGAGATATTTACCATGTAAGGGCTTCATGGAGACACCTAGAGAGAATATAGGGAGCCTTTCATCCTAATTATCTCCCTAACTTGGTTTGAGATCAAAAAATACTCTCCAACAGCTCGAATTCACTAGAATTCGAGGAAATCCAAGTGAATGACAAGGACAAAGGGAACCAGATCCACAAATATCAAGATTTTGGAGGGGAGCATTCCTCCTTTCAAGGAAGTTTCCCCTCAACCATTTTAGTATAAGTAAACCATTTGAAAGGCTCATTAACATTTAAATTTTTGTTGCAGCTACGAGTAGATACTAAGAGCCTAATTCTTAACATTGTTATTCTTAACCTTCATATAATGTATGAGATTATTATTTTCTCTTAATGAGAAGTTTACCATTGATCTGCATCTGAGTTAGTTTTGGAGGGCTGAAACCCTTGGGTTCGGGCCCAACCCAGAGGCTTTAGTCCCTTTCTTGGATTTCCTTCTTGTTCCTGTTTCAAATCATTGCAATCCTTCTCTTGTTTCAGTAGATATTATATCATAAAAACTTGTAATTATAGGCTTGCCTATCACCTCTCTTGTGGGAAGAGTGATTGGAAAGATCTACAATAACAACTAAAAAATATTTGTTTATGATTTCTTGGAAATAGATAGATGTTAGTTTTCCTATTTATTCTCTCCAATTTAGGATTTAATGTCATTATCTTGAGTGATTAGAGTATTTTTGTGGGATATAATAGATCTTAATCGAATTCAAATCATATTTTCCATAGTAATATGTCTCACTGCATTATTAGTCAGTTGATGCATGTATCTAGCTAGTTGCAGGGACTGTGCTAATATGTAGGGGTGGGCACACCTTTACAAATCCAATTGGACCTTTCCATCTTCTTCCTAGGTACCTTACCTTGCTTCCAAATTATGTCTCTGTATTCACTATGTTAAGGCAAATGAAGGATATCGCGGGCATCAACTTTGGTGAAAAATAAACTTCCGAGGGGTAATAAGCTTGGCTAAGGGGATCCCACACCCTTCATTCACCTCCTTCTACCTTCACCCACCTTCCTCTTCCTGTAAGAACCCATTTATGTCCTCAAAATCTCTCAGATCTTCCTCTTGTAGCAAAATAGGGCCTCTTGTAGCAATACAGGACCTTGTAGGTTTTAACCCCATACAAAAATTACCTGCATACGAATTCTAACAACATAAAATAAACAATAGCGAGAGCATAACACATAAAACACATATACACAGATATTTTCCCTTGGATCCCAAAACTGGGACTATCAGTTTGATTTTTCATTATATTCCTTTCAATGTTACAATACATATTTATACATGCCGAAGCATCCAATACCATGGAACGAAAACCATCGCGCCCAAAACCATGTGCGAAAACCATGCACAAAACCATAGGTAGGTCCACCCACCTAATATAGGGTCCCAAAAAATTTCCCCTAGGGTCTGCCCAAGACCTCGTAGAGGGGGGCTACTCACCCCCCTCAAACCCCCTGGATAGGGGGGGCTTCTGCCCCCTTGGTGACCCCTCCACTGTGCAATCAACGCTATGAAGGGGGGGCTCCGCTCCCCCTCTAACCCCCCGATTAACTAGGGTGGCTAGTCATAGAAAGAATATAACACAACCTAATGGACCTCCTATAGCACCTCTTGTAGCAGCCCTATAGCTTTGATTTTTTCAGCCAGATTTTCTCCAAACTTGGACTCTAGCCTAGTTAAGTTGAATAATAGCCCCCACATTGTGATTTGATTATTAGGGAAGACCTTAGGACGACTCCAACCTCATCCTTACATCATTGCAACCATAAAATAGCAAAACATAGTTATATTTAGCATTTTATTCTTCATAGGCATGTTAAAGATGTGATTTCTAAATTTCACGCAAATGCAAGTAGATAAATGATGCATGCCAGGTAGGTTATTAATTTGAATCAATTGTGTTAGTAGAGTAGTATAAGTTAATCCTGCAAATAGATTTGTTTTTTCCTTATGCAATTACAATTAGGATTTACATTTGATGAATGGTAAGTAGAGTAGTATGATTTATTTCTGCCACTAAATTAGCCTATTTTCCCTTATGCAATTTCAACTAGAAATTTAAATTTTATGATTGGAATTTTCACCTTGGTAGTATAATCATGTTCATTTATGATTTCATAAGAGTTTCTCACTACAATTAGTTGGAGGAATGGTCTCTGAATACCATGATATGATTTCATGAATAGGCTTGGCATGAGTAGAACTTGACCTATTGTGCATATAACATTGTCACCTCTAAGTTTGTACGAACCCCAGGTTGATGATTAAATTTGAGAAGCCCTTGGGAGTTGCAACATCCTTGGTTTAATACCATGGCTCATCACTTTTTGGTGCCATTGTTGGGGAGGTGTCTAAGTAGGTGTTGTTTCTGCCTATGAATTTCTTGTTTTTTTATTTTGCATCAGTCTTATTGCCTTGAACAAAAAGTGAAAATTCAAAAAGAAAACTTGTTCTTTCATGCCTCGCATGAGTAGGGATACACAAGAGGAATTATTTCCCAAAACCCCCACCTCCTCAAACAATCAACCTTCATTCTTCTTCGGTTACTGTGAACTTCCCTCTCTGACTACAGGGGAGTTGGAAAACCCTTTAGGAGAGCCACCTCAAAGTTTTGAAGAACATATAGGAGAAGAAGAATCTATCTCACCTAGCCAAACTACGGCTAAAAACTGGAACAATGATATTTTTCCTATAAGAGAAACTAATGAAGAGGCTAGAATGAAAAATATAAGCCCTATTGCCCTTCCACATTTCCATGGCCTAACCTCTGAAGATCCTGACACCTTCATGTTTGAGTTTGTTGTTTTCTATAGGACCTATGACTATGCCTTTGATGAGTATAAGTTGAAGTTGTTTCCTTATACCCTCAAAGATGCAATATTGTGTTGTTTTATGAGTCTACCTGGAGGAAACATCACTACCCGGGCCCAAATGCAACAAGCCTTTAATGAAAAATACCAGGATTACTATAGGTCCAAAGAAACAAAGGAGGAAATATTTAGGATGACCCTTGGATTTGATGAATCTTTGGAGGACTATGAGGAAAGGTTTAAACTCAATTATAGTAGGGCCAACTATACCCTTGATCTTGAGTCACTCAAGATATTTATTCTCCAACGGACCAAGGAATGTGCAATGGAAATCCTCAACATGCTATCTAGATGATATATCTACCAATTGCCTTATCATGGCATCAAAAATGTATTCAAGAATCACTCTAGGGTTAGGAAAAATGGTAGGTCTAGCCAAATCTCGGTCAGTTCCTCTCGATCCAAAACAACCATTAAGCATGAGATAGGAGTATGTTGGAAGATTTTAAGAGTGAGATTTTGGATGCCTTTGCCTTTTAGATGGATACTATGCAAATCAAAAGAAGGCAAGAAGAAGCAGAGAGGGCACTAGCTATCTTTTCCCCTAGGTGTACTAAAATACATCCTAGGAATGAATGTCAATTGAATGTCATAGATGTCTATTTAGTCTGTGAAGAGAATCATGCAACAGATAAATGTCCCTCTCTTTTAGGTGTGAAGGCTATATACGAAGGAGGGGTAGAAGGTGGGTCCGAGCAGTTGTGCTTCATTAACCAAAGGAGACCCCCAGGTCCTCGGTCATATCTACAAGGCATGCAAGGTGCACATTATCCTCACTACAATCCAAATCAAAATGCACGTTTCCAACCTTTGTACCCTTCCACTCATCCATCATAGTCCATACCTCCTCCTTGGTCTTATACTCCTTAATATCCTCCTCATCCTATCAACCCTCCTTTTCAGCAATATCCACCCCAACCTTCCCAATGGGGCAATCCCTCACTAGGCTGGAGGCCTCAAACCACCTAACCTCTTGCTTTACTACCTCCACCTCAAACTCAACCACAACCTGCTCACCAAAATCCACCTACGGAGCCTCAAATGCCTGCTCAACCCAATCCGAACCCAAACAAAAAGAAGGCACAACAGGTTTACAGTGGGGAGATATCCTATCTTGCCTATGTTGTGGAAATATAAGAGATCAACCTTAGGTCTAGGAAAGTGCTCCCAGATAATCACCCACCTTCTCCACCTGAAGATTTTGAATAAGAGAAGGAGGAGAGTGTTCCTCAAGTTAATGCACCTCCTTATCCTGAAAGGTTGGTCCACCCTAAACAACACACCCTAGAAGAGGCTGAACTCCTGGAAGAATTGAAGAATTTGTGTGTCAAGATACTCCTTCTACAGGATATCAAATATGTTTCCATTTACAACAAGCTTATCAATGAGGAATATTTCAAAAGGCTTGGGAGAAGAAGAATAGATACCCCCAGAATCAATGTTGTTGGACAACTATTTGATTTGATTCTTGGGAGGGTGATCTCTCCAAAATACTTGGATCCTGGTATCCCAATAGTGGATGTGCACATTGATGGAATTATAGTTCCTAATAATTTGATTAATCTTGGGGCTGCAATCGATGTAATGACTAGGGAAACCACGGTGAATCTCAACCTCCAAGGGGATTTGACGAACACCACTATAGTGCTACAACTTGCAGACAGATCCACAATATCTCATGAAGGAGTTATTGAGAATGTCATGGTCTCCACTCAATCTTGGGAGTATCCCATTGATTTCTTGGTTCTCTAACCCAAAACTAAGTTTAATTGCTATCCTCTCATTATAGGAAGACCTTTGATCTAGATTTAAATAGGAATGCAACAAATTACATATATAACCATACATATATAGATGCAGTAGAAATAATACTTCATTTCATTACTGCAAAATGTTGAAATATGCTTACAAACAGAAATGGAAATAAACTAGCTAGGGCGAGGGTAGCTTATCTCTGAGAAGTGATGTGGCGACTACATGCCTCTGAACTATGTTACAACGAGGCTCGAAGGCCTATTTATTGTTGAGAAACAATGGAAAACCCTAAACATCAAAAAACCTAACCCTAGAAGATGAAACACCAAACTATGGGCACCGTTTGGGTAAATTGGTACATCAACTTCTCGGGTTGTAACTTTGGCGTACGATCTCTATTTGACACACACCATAGCTCGTTAGAAATATCTATCTGAGGAATACAACTTTGGGAAGAGCAACATTGGTTGATGGACCCATGTGGCTCCCAGATTTCCCAAAAAACATCGTTTACGTCCTCAAAACGACTCCGGACATTCAGGACCTGAAAAACTGCTAAAAATAGTAAATTGTGCTACATTTAAGGAAACTGAAAGAGACAGTTGTGGGGGTCCAAGTGGGATAGGTGGGTGGCCACCAGCATCCACTTAGATCATTCCTCCCCCCTTAGGAAGCAATGGTTCCCATTGCATTGAGTTCCTCCCTGAGATGAGGAAACTTCTGCTGAGCTGGGTCCCTGGTGAGTTGTTCTGCAACCTCTAATGTGTCCAGTAATGGTGGGAAGCATGGTCAAGGGAGGTCCACATTGAACACTCGGTGCAAGTGAAGGAATGATGGAATGCTGTGCTCCAAAGCATTGTTTCCCACAACCTTGTTGATGGTGTAAGGACCATGTCAGAGTGGGCTGAGCTTCTGATGGGTTCTTGTAAGGCGTTCTTTCTACAAATGCAACCAGACTGTGTCACCCACTTGAAACTTGTGTGGTACCCCTATGGGTGAGGAGAAGTTGTTCCTGTGTTCTGTCATGACCATATCCCTTTGCAGCTACTACTGCGTGGAAGAACCCTTCGCGGGGGTCATGGATGTGGCGACGATCTTCCCCTTACTTTGGGAGCGGACCAAACAAAACATAAATTTCCTAGTCTGTGAGATGATCTTACTATATTTCTTATCAAAGATCAAAGAGGTGGCGGTAGGTGGGACTACCTACGGTATCCTGTATAATGAATTATCCAAATAAATTATAATAGTGCGAGGCCTTGACTCATACACAACATGTTACCTCCACAAGTATGGCTAGCCTAATAATACATCCCAAACATCCAGAGGTGAAACATCACACAATACCTTTTCTATGAAGGGTTTGATGCTGTAGGGAAGGCGACACTGCTGGTGAACACAAAGATCTCGTCCTCGGTGAAGCCACCTGATGCTATATGGTTGCGGGTGTGGTATGGTCGGTAGTCCCGGTCGCTTCACAACCTCTGCTGAAATGAGGTTCTTTTGGCTCCCACTATCAACAATGAATTGCAGTGGTGAACCCTTCACCCACATATGTGAGTGGAAAAGATGCTCCCCCTCCTCTGGATCTTTGGGCTCATTCTTCTGGATCTTGGTGGTGGAAACAACGGCGCTGGGCTCCGCATCAATGATCTGATTCCCTTTGCCTTTCCCCTTGTTGGGTTCTGACTCAGGGTTGGAACATGCATCTAATTCAGAAGCCTTCAACTCGGCCACCAACAACTGCTTGGTCCGACACTCACTTTTGTTGTGAGTGGGGCTCTTGTGGAACTCACACCACTTTCCTATGTCCTTCTTCGACTTTGTGGTGTTGTTCTTTTCTTGTAGCTTCGAAGGGTTGTCTTGGGTTTCCCTGTCTTGGCTTTATCCTTATTTTTTCAATTTGGGAAAGCCTTTCCCTTGCTTCAGATTCACAGATCCAAAGTCTCTCTTCTTCTGTTTAAACTTTTGCTCGATTTTGACAGCGTATCGGTATGCCGTACCGAGTGAGGAGATGTTAAGGAACTCCATCTCATCTTGGATATATCTGTGTAGGAATCCGTGGTATTCGAGTACCAAATGCAGCTCAGAATCCTTGATACCCAACTGTGTGCGAAGGGTATGAAAAATGTTTGTGAACTCTGGCACATCTTGGTCCCTTCCCTGCCGCAACGTGGTCCACTTTATGTATTTGTCCTCATAGCTTTTGATAGGGTAGTACTGCTCTTTGATGGCATCCAGGAATGAATTCCAAGTGGGTGCAACTAAAAATAGTGAGCCTGTACTTTCATCCTTCTGCTCGCAGTAGGTTTCCCACCAGTCCTTAACGTGGGGGGCTGCTTTGAGAAGAGCGAAAATAATATTTTCCCGATTGGAAAAATCATGAACTGAAAAATAACCCTCTAGCAGATTTAACCATTTATCTAGGACATCTGCATCTATCTGACCCTTAAATATGGGGATTTCAAACTTAACTTGTACCTTAAACGGTGTGGTGTTTCCAGAGTCGCTGTTGGAAGCCGATGCGTCGCCTCTGGGTAGCCACTGAAGGATCTGGGCAAAGCTGTCCATCATCGTGTTCCTTTGTCGCTTAAGGGCTTCTTCGAGCAAGATTTTGATAGGATCTCCTACCCCATCGTCTTTCTTTTCATTTGGCATGGGAGGTCGTTGGGATTTGCGAGGCTGGTCTTGTAAAGGTTCGACTAGTTCAAGCCCTAACTGCTTATATCCCGACCTCGTTGGGAACATGCAAAGAAAAACAGAGAAAAAGCAGACCGCTCTGATACCACTGATCCAGATTTAAATAGGAACACAACAAATTACATATATAACCATACATATAGAGATGCAACCGAAATAATACTTCGTTTCATTACTGTAAAATATTGAAATATGCTTACAAACAGAAATGGAAATAAACTAGCTAGGGTGATGGTAGCTTATCTATGATAAGAGATGTGGCGGATACATGCCTTTGAACTATGTTACAATGAGGCTCAAAGGCCTATTTATTGTTGAGAAATAATGGAAAACCCTAAACATCCAAAAACCTAACCCTAGAAGATGAAACACCAAATTGTGGGCCCCGTTTGCCTAAATTTGTACATCAACTTCCTGGGGTCGTAACTTTGGCATACGATCTCCATTTGACATGTACCATAGCTCGTTAGAAAGAAATATCTGAGGACTATACCTTTGGGAAGAGAAAAATCGGTGCATGGACCCATGTTGCTCCCATATTTCCCAAAAACTGTCGTTTAGGTCCTCAAAACGGCTCTAGAAGTTCAGGATCCGAAAAACTGCTAAAAATAGTAAATTGTGCTACATTTAAGGAAACTGAAAGACTGAAAGAGACAGTTGTGGGGGTCCAAGTGGGATAGGTGGGTGGCCACCAACATCCACCTGGATCAACCTTGGTTGGCCACTATTGATGCGTACATTAGTTGTAGGGTTGTGAACATGACTATTAAAAATGGACATTTATCAAAACAAATTGTGTTGTAACCTCTTGCATAGACTTCTGTTGAGCATGATTTACCCTTATGGTTAGAAGATAAGGAGGAGGAAGAATTTAATCAGAAATATACCTAGTATACACTCTAGACATTGTTATAGGAGGGGGGGAACTTAATGAAGATGACCTTATTGACCATATCTCACATAACCAACCTCCTAGTGCCATACTATTTGAGGAACTAATGAAGAGACTGAGAGTAGTCCTTCAATTAAATTGTGCTCCCTTGACTCTAACCTGGAACCTGCCAATATTTTTGAGATTGCCTTATCTAGAACTCTAAAGATCAACCCAAAAATATACCTCCAAAAATTTGTGAATGAACTCTTTGAATGCCGCAATGACTACGCATGAGAAGTTCGCCGACGCATTTTTAAGTCCAAAAGGCATTACCGTATATGGAAATCATCCCCACTTAGTCATGAAGGTAGTCTTACTCATGTCTTCTGGTGTGATCTTTATCTGATGGTATCCAGAGAACCCATCAATGAATGAATAGGCCTCTGGCCCACCAACATTATCCAATACTTCATCTGTGAACGGAGTTGGAAAAGGATCATGAATGCAAGCATCGTTGAGCTTTCTGAGATCTATGCAAATCCTTATTTCATCCTTTTGCTTCATTTCCTGAACTACCATTGGACGCACCCAATACGGTTCCTCCATTGGTTCAAGAATACCCATTGCAAGCATATTGTCCAACTCCAGGTAGACCTTTTCCTTGTATTTGGGATCAAGGTGATATGGCCTCTACTTAACGGGCTTTCCATCTAGTTTCAAAGTTATTTTCATCACTCCCAAATCGCCTATGATGCCTTTCAAGTCCGAAATTTTTGTGGGAAAAAAATCTTGATATTCGCAGAGCAACTCAGTGACCTTGTCCACCATAGCATCATCCTAGTAGTCTCCTATCTTCGAAAACTTCGGTTCCGCCTATGTGCCAATGTTTACCTGTCTAGTTTTCAGTGGCGTGGTGATATCTGGATTCTCTATTTGCGGTCCCTTAACTTCACGGTGGCCTTCTGCCTATGGGATGTTAATTTTCCTTAGATCCTCCTCTTCGTCTTCGGCAATCACATTATAGCACTCCAGTGCATGGCGTAGCTGGGTGCTCCAATCTGGTTGAATCAAGTCCAAAGGATCCTGTGGTATTCTGAAGATCACTGCCTTAACCTTCTGTAGCACCTTGTCAATTTATTTGAACCCATCCTCAAAGCTTAATGTCATCAAGAATCCCTGTCACAAAATGTCCCACTCTTCAGTGCCATGGAGGAGCCATGTTTCCAGGTACTAATTCATTGGTATTACATCCAAAGTGTGACAGAATAAATGCACCCACTTAGGTTGTGGCTCCGTTCCATAAACATCAGCCCATTTTGCTAAATGATCACATGGATCATTCCTTCCATAATATTTCTCTGTTAATCGAAATTTTTGTCAACCAAACCACAATCTCATCATTTTTCTGTACTCACGCCACCCATCAAAGCTGTCTTTATGCATACCCCACCATCTTGCGGGTGTAGCGTGCTTTGCCAAATACAGTGCTTGGAAGTGATGCTTATCAGGCACTTCCCTTTCAAATGCATCCAAAAATTTATCTACATCAGTTAGACCATCATAATAAGGAAAAAATCTTACCTCCAATGATACACATCACAACGATTTAGTCATCATATTACAACATAGCATGGATACTTCGTGTAATCTATTCTCCCAGTGTTCTAACTCCTCATCTAAATCTGATGTACAAGAACTTTTGTGGTCCCATGCAATGCATCCATTAGTGGTTGGATTAACCCAATATTGATCTTGTGCTGTTATTTTGTGGATTTGGTCCAAATCATCGTCACTTTCCTCATAATTGTGGATTGGTCCAGTATAGCGTGACCTTTCTGCAGGGTCCAAAGGTACTACAACACAAAGCGATTTCCTCTCAAATCACATTGTCCGCTTCTTCAAATTGATTACCCCATTCATGACAATAGCCCAATCAATTCCAAGGAGTGTGGGGTATGGATTTTTGTCGTCAACAATCTCGATCACTTCGAAATCAGCCAATGCGCTCATGCCTTTTATGCTTACTGTTACTCCATGCAATATTCCCATAGTGATAATGTTTGTTGGTTTTCCATTCTTAATTGAATTGGAGACCATTGCAGTGCAGGCCTCCCCATTCTTTCCCATGTATGTATAGGAAAAACATTCACATCTGACCCCAGATCTAAAATGAGTTGGTCCATCTCATACTCTCACATTTGCGTAGTGAGCCTCATCTCACGCCCTATTCTTGTCTTGTGTTTTCATACCTTTCTGACTGTGTGATGCCCTTCAGGAGCAGTTTCCTTACCAGCACACTGGTTTATTAACCCTTTCACAACCCTTCTATCATACAACAGCTTCATACAACCCTCCAAAAAGGTGGTAAGAATAGTGGGGTAAACTTCTTTAGATAAATTATCTTGACTTCCCGAGGTAGAGGCCTCATCGAAGCTTTTCTTCACTTCCATGAATGTTTCCCTCATGCCGTCCAGATCAAATCCCACCTCCTTTTCTGGAGCTTTGCGAACCTACTCACTTTCTTCAGGTTGCTTCCCTTTATCGTCACTAGTCATCATCCCACTTCGCAGCACAATATTCACATTGGGATCTTCTTCACAGGGCTCAACCCTCATCATCTGTAGATTCTGGGTAGGTTGCTAAGGTTGCACCTTCTTCTCCTCCATCTTAGCTCTTAGTATAGGGAATTCCTCTATCACATGGTCAAATTGAGTACAATACCGGCATGATGCTCATGTTTGGCTTGTGCACTCTCGTGCGTAGTGTCCTATCACTCCGTAATTATAGCAAATAACTTTCCCTTGACCTCTCGCAGGTCCTCCTCCTCCTCGGTCTCATCTGCGTCCCTGATATCTTTCGCACACTCCGCCAGCACCTTGATTCAGAGGCCAAGTTTTTATTTGCATTCAATACACGAGCATTCTTTTCATCATCAATTCATAGCTATGACAGTTACGCTCGTCATGGTATACCTATTTATAGAAATTGCAGAATAACTATTGCGGTGTCTACACAAATTTTTGCAGCAAGTGGAAATTATCTATTACATGCTTTCTTGCTACCTGACAGATAGCACACCATATCATGGGCCTTGTACTTGATCCAGCCTGAACTTCTTGCCTCAAGGGAAATGGCCCTCCTCCTGCCATATAATTCGCGAAAACAGGGAAATGATCCTTATCATGCCCCTAGTTCTTACACTTGAGGCACCAAACTTCTTCGCACACCTCTGGCCAAGCTGCTTTCTCCTTTTTCAAGCTCTGAAACTCCAAATAGAGGTTCTGAAACTCCGCATGAATTTGTTGAAATCCCAATGTCACGTCCTAGATAGGTGTCTCATGTAACCTCATTGTGATTTCCAGCGCTTTCGCCTGAGTCCCTATCTTTTTTTGTGACAAGGCAATTCTTAAGTGGAGCAGGAGCGAGGATATAAACCAATCCCGGTGCTAACTATCTGTGAGATTCATATTGGCTTCGCAGATTCCGCACTTCAGTCTCAGATCCAACTCCCAGGGTGTTTCATTGATTCTCATCGCAATTTCCTTGAATCCCACTATCGAATGCATTTCAGATTTAGGCCTACCAAATTCCTTGCTGTTTTGGAGAATTTGGTATCTATGGCTAAATAATAATTCCCTAGATAAGTAGCCGTATCTAGAACAATAGCTTAAAGTATTTTAGTCTTTCCCTATAAGAAATAGATAAGATGAGAAGATGAGATACCTACTTGTAGTTCCACTTCCTTCTCTTCTCCTTTTTATTGATCCTATCACTCCTTCCTATACTTAATATGCTTGAGAAGTACCTATGAACACAACATAAAACAAAGAATCGATCAAAGCAAAAGATCTATTGAATATAAGTGAATGGAATAAGATAAATTTCACACATATAAGCATTATAAAACAATACAAACATATGGGAGAAAGGTTCAAACACTTTATTGAATAGAAGAAGGAAATACAACCGTTTGTGTCTGATTCATAGCCATTCCTCCAGCTTGGATCCCATCCACATCACATAAAAAGCATGACAAACTTGTAGCATTACAATACTTGCTTCAAAGCCAAATCTCATAGCAACATTAACTCCTTACAATTCCACATAATCCAACCCCTGATCACTTAGATGAGTGGTAAATTTATAGGGAGATGAAGGAGGTTTTGTCATAAATGGTGGAATTGAATGGCCTTCCATACTTAGAATTAGTTCCATGGAAGAAGGGATGAGAGGATAGGATGCATCTTAACTCATTCCTTGTCCATTTTCGAGCTCATAAGAGTTGATAAGTGAGGGAACCTTCTAGATGACTCCAAAAGATAAGAATATTCCCAAAACCCTATGTGAATTTCTCTCAAACTCACCTAGTGCAAGTGATAGGAAGCCTAAGTGCTCTGTAGAGCACCCTGGCATGGACTTAACTGCTCTACAATGCACCCTTACATGGGCCTACCTGTGCTGGTCCCTCTAGAGGCCATTTCTGGATGTCTTCAAGTCATGAAATTGTTTGGGAAGGAGGAATTCAAAGGGGTGACTTGTTTAGGGTATGTAGCAACTGAAATTAGGGTTTGATGAGCCCTAAAACACTAATCTGAATGATGGGATTGATGTGCCCAAATGGATCTGTAACAGACCCACGATGGAGGGAAAATGGATGGAAACGTTCTCCACAAAATCTATATAAGGAAGGCGACTCTCCTCATTTCATCATCTTTGGCATATAAAATTTCTCTTTGGTTGCTTGAGCTTCTTAGTTGATTCACTTGCTATTTAGCAAGAGTTCTTCAAGTGAAGATCTTACCCATCCTTCGGGGGTCTTTGAGTGCCACCCTAGGAAGGTTTTTCTTCATTTCTTCAAGAGGATGATCTCATTGTGATTTCCAGCGATTGCATTCATCTCCGGGTGGTGTGTATTACTAGAGAGCGCAATGAAGAGGAGGTTGATTTTGCTTGTGGTGTCTTGCAGTGGATTTTGGGTGAGATATTTTCTGGAGAGGAGGCATTGTAGGATTGTTGGCATTTGGGAGAGTTTTGGAGGTGGAGGAGTGTGTTACCTTACAGGGTGATTGCTCATGTGGAGGGTAGAGTATCAATATTTGAGGCTGATATTCATCGTGGAGGTTAAGGGAAATATTTGGAGAGTTGATTGATGCATTTTTGGAGCTTGGAGGAGGATTTCGTTGGTGTTCCTTGTAGGCCATATTCCTTTAACAATTTGGAGGGCATAGGGCCTATTAGAGGCCGAATTTGGAAGGTCAAAATCTGGCCAAACCATTTCTTGGATTTTCTAGGTTTATGACAAGGATATTAGATATAAAGTTTCAGAATTTTCTGAGAACCAAAAGTGGGGTTTCTAGCCGTATCTTTGCAACAGATAGTGTAGAATCGCTGGGGATTGCACAATGCCTTTGGGGGTTGATTTTGGGAGGTCAAAATCAGGCCAAACCATTTCTGGGTTTTTGTGGCTTTTGGTCAAGGAGCTTGGGGGTTAAATTTGCATCATTTTATGAGCATCAGAGGTGGAGTTTCTTGCAGTCCCTTTCCAACCAACAATGTCATTTTCTGTGAAGCACAAAGCATTAGAGGAGTAGTCATTTCCAGCATTTGAGATCATTGTATTAGCACTTGGGTTCTGTCATGCTTTCCATTGAGGAAAGCCTAGGTTCATTCCTCCATACTATTGTACTCGTTCCATTGATTAATAAAATGGCCCAACTGGTTCTTGCTTCTAGAGTTTTTATGAGCATTTGTTGATTGTTTAAATTTATGTGTTGTAAATCATTTTTGCTTTGCATATCACTGTTTATTTAAGTTAGGAACATTACATAAGGCTTGTTTGTGCCTGAATTTTAATGTACTTTTTTGGTTATTTTGAGATCGGGGAATCCCTTTTTGGGTTCCATTTATTATGTGGAACAAAGTTCCAGCTGGGAAATAAACCCCATAACTGCTAATTTTATGCTTATAAACCCCATAACTGTTCAAGAGCGACTTGCTACCATAAAGTGGTTTTTCCCTTTTTCCCATTTTCCTTAGTCATTGCTGACCAATACCTCTTTATTTTTATCGAGCTTGAGGAGGATAACATATGCTTGTTGTATAATTCCACCCTTTGGGTGAATCCATCGTTATTTGATGTTTTAACGATTCTAGTGAAGGTGAAACTCGATCTTGTCTAGATGGACAAGTTTGTTGCTATTTGATGTTTTAATGAGTTTAATGACAAAGATAACTCGATCCTTTTCATGTTTAGAAAGTTTGAAAAGGGAAAAAAAGAAAACTCCACAAGTTATTTTTCATAGATTTGTCTCTCAAGCCCTAAAAAGCGTAAAACAATACAAGAGAGAACCTATTGACCATGTTCGGTCAACATATTCCTTTTTCGTAGTTAATCTATCTCAGCTCAAAAAAGGGTTAAACTTATATTGAGTAGATGTCATTTCCAATCCGTTAACGAGATGAAAAGGACAAGTGCTCGACAATATTTTCATATTTAGATAGTCTAAAAAGAGCTTAAAGATAACTCCACTTTGAGGAACTAGTGGTGTCTAGGATAGCAACTGGTTCAGGTGATGTTGGAACTTCTCAAAACATCTTGATTTATGTGATGAGGCTAGCTAATAAGACCACTCATCGCAACTGTTCCTCAAAAAAGGTTAAAACAACCAAGTGAAAGCGTATGATCGGCCAAAGGGATGGTGGTGATGGGATGAAAATAACCAAGGCTCATCTGACGAAAAAGGATGATAGAATGGAAATCACGAGGGTTAAAAATGGAATTGGGTTCATTTTTACACAATCTTGAACCATAGGGAACTATGCTTGGATTCAGTTTCATGTTTACACAAGCTTGAAATGAAAAACTATGCTTGGATTCAGTTTCATTTTTACACAAGCTCGAAACAAAAAAAACTATGCTTGGATTCAATTTCATTTTTACACTAGCTTGAAACGAAAAACTATGCTTGAGATTGGTTTACACGCCCCCAACATGATGAAAGGGAGAGTCTTTTGTAACCAGATGGAAGTCACTGCGGTGAAGCAAGATGGTTATCCAACACATTTTTGGCTTCGTCTAGATAGGGACAAAGGTGAATGGGGTGATTCCCTTCACATAACCTACAGGGAAAATTAATTTACCACTAGGTGCATGCCCCCCAAGCTTCATTACATTCACCTAAGTAGACTATTCGTGGCTATCAGGTGGATGGAATGAAGGTTATTTTATGAGATCAAGTGAAAGACTCGATTGGGATTTTACGAGATTTAATCAAAGACTCGACTTGGAACTTTGCTCTAGGGGAACTTGTTTCATTTTTTAATGAGCTTGACACAAGACAAGGAACTCCACTCAGATTCCTTGTTTCATTTTTTAACGAGCTTGACACAAGACAAGGAATTATGCTCATACTCCTTGTTTCATTTTTTAACGAGGTTGACACAAGACCAGGAACTATCCTCATATCCTTGGTTTCATTTTTTAACGAGGTTGACACAAGACCAGGAACTATCCTCTTACCCTTGGTTTCATTTTTTAACAAGGTTGACATAAGACCAGGAACTATGCTCATATCCTTGGTTTCTTTTTTTAATGAGGTTGACAAAAGACAAGGAACTATCCTAATGGGATTTATTTCATTTTTTAATGAGGTTGACACAATAAAAGAACTATCCTCATTTTCCTTGTTTCATTTTTTAACGAGCTTGACACAAGACAAGGAACTATCCTCATATCCTTGGTTTAATTTTTTAACGAGGTTGACACAATACAACGAACTGTCCTCATTTTCCTCGATCACGACTCATAAGAGGTCATGACTTCTAAGAGGTTCTCATGAGATGGGAGAACAATGCTCTCAAAGGGATCCATATCAAGGAAAGTGAGATTTGGTTCCAATGCCCCCAATACATAATGTACAACATCACTGAATTGATCGTTAGTTGATGTAGGCATGGAACGGGTTGCCACATAATTAACCCGTGGTGGGGATGATACCATTGCTATAAAAGGGCCATTTAGGGAATATGGTTGACTGGAAGCCATATTTGGACTGGGAAATGAATGCTGGTCAACAGTGAAAATTCTTCCTTCATGCGGGTAACAAATCACTTGAAAGAGTGCTGAAACAATAGCTCCCATGTCATAAACATAGTCACACCCAAGAAGTAAATTGTAATCTAAAGGGCTTGGGACTACCATCACATTTAGATAAATGATTTTTCCTCCCAAAGTAATAGGCAACTGAGGAAGGATCCCTATTGGTTGACTGGTTCCTCTGTTAAAAGCCAACAGATTCTGGGTAACAGGCATAAGCGGCGACGAACTGAGCGCTTGCTAAGCAGTTGAGGAAAGGATACTCACAGATGCACCCTCATCTATAATAGTGTGAGATATAATCATATTACAAAAATGTACTATGATCTGGAAAGGCACATAAGAAGGAAAACAAAATCCCGCCTGTCGATTCCAATCGAAGGAAGTGAACAGACTACTTGGAGGGGGTACCATAGAAACGGGACAATTAACCCCTTGAGTTATGAGAGCGGGAGGATTTTCCTTCTGTCTTGATGGAACATGAGGACTTCCCCCAAGCTCATTAGAATATGAAGAAACAAAAATAACCTGAGTGGTATCATATTCACTCTCTTCAGGAAAGGTATGATTAACTGAAGGTGAAATTAGGTCAATTGTTTCCTCGACCTGTTGATTTGGGTCGGGTATAGACTTATGGGATTCACATTCAGAGAGAGTGGGTTTGACCGATGATTGATTTGGGTCAACCACTTTATCAACTAGTGTAGGATTAAGGGAGAGTCTCCTGTAACTAGATGGAAGTCGCTATGGTGAAGCAGGATGGTTATCCAACACTGTTTTGGCTTCATCTAGATAGGGACAAAGGTGAATGGGGTGATTCCCTTCACATAACCTACAGGGAAACTTAACTCTACCCTTATTTCCATGAAATTTACTACCACTAGTTGATGGTGTGTCACCAGCATGATCTCTAGAAGTTGATGACACACGATGATGTGAATGAGAAGATCATTCTTCTAAGATTTGAGGAATATCAAGACAATTTCAAAGAAGATGGTCTTTTGCACAAAGTTTGCATGGATATCGAACTTTGTGAGGCTTGATGTATGGTTTCTCATCAGATGTTGCAGTCAAAGTAGTGGTTGCTTGGTTGCCCCTATGCTGAATTTGATTCTTCTTCTTCTTCTTCCCTTTCTTCTTCTTAGCCACCTGGTTACTAGTACCAATACTTTCACCAGGAAAAGAGGAAGAATTGGAGGAAGAAACAACCGAGGAAGAAAGAAAAGCGTGAACTTTAGGATCCACTGGAGGTTGATTTTGTCCAATTGGAGGTGTACTCGAATGCGGAGAAATCACGACATTTTGAACCAAGTAGGTTGAAAACAACCATACTGCAAGCCAATGGTAAGTCCCGGTAGGGATAATGTAGCCATATAAGGAGCACCAATATTTCTGAAAGGAGGAAAAGGACTAGGATTCTCATCAAAAGGAATTCCTTGATAGGCGGACTCTAGATTTGTCACCATATGTTTCAACCTAAGATCAACTAAGGAGTGAGCATGGAGGATGTTATCTGCGGTCAATTAATTTTATTTTAATCAAAGTAACATAACAAAAAAAGAGAGGGATAATCTAGGCAAAAGTTTTACCAAGTAACTGTGAACTGCAGAATACCTCCCGACGAACTGAGAAGTACGGGCAGGAAATCTCCTTGAATGCTATGTTTAGTGTATCACAGTGTACAAGGTGACCAACTCGGTTACCTAAGGATGGATAACAACCTAGTGTTGTCCTCCCATATATACCCGAAAGTACGTGGAGGCCCAATCCATATAAGCACTGTCTAATGCAAAACCGCACAGTGAGAGCATTCCCATATACTTTACGTACTGCAACACTGCCCTATATACCTAAAGGTACATGGATGAGCTACAATATACTCACATACGTGGAATGAGGTATCACACTCGGAATGTATTGCAGACAAGTTAGCAACAACTGCTTTGTTTTACGACGCCGAAACACGTCTCTAGCCCAGAACCACTAAATATTTTCATTAATGACAATTCTCCATTAAGTAAATTGATGTTAATTTTAAGTTGATCTTCTTTAGAATTTTCCTTTCAAGGTTCACCATGTGATGTATGTTTGCAATTCCTAAAATGAAACTACTATGATAAGCATTATTTTCATTCAATTTAACGATGAAAATCCTAGCTACTTAGGGATAGAGTAATCAGATTTCTTTCGATCAAAGAGCAAAGAGCACAATCTAATGCAATTTCCCTACACTATTCGTATGAGCACACACAAACTTTTTCAATGCAACCTGCATGTATTTCTTTTTGATTTCCTTAATTTGAATATGAACAAAAGGAAATATGCACATACAATCAATCAATCTTTCATAAGAATAAAGACTTTTACGACAGTTTTGTTTCGAAGGAAAAGAAGACTTTACGACACTTTCTTTCGAACGAAGATTAATCAACTATATTCTAACTTTGACTATGGATTGATAATGACAAAGAAAACATTAAAGAAAAATTAATCAATCAAATCAAAGTAGGGCTATAAAAGAAGATAGAAACTTGTTCTCTAAGACATGACATTCATTGATCAATCGACAAGCAATCAAATAGAGGAAAGTTGGTAAAAACTCAATCCAAAGGTGAAAATTTTCCCTAAGGTAGATCAACGCAGGTCAAAGAGGGCCTAATTGCACTGCAGAGCACTGTCTCTCACTCAAGGGTGATCTGCAGAGCACTGTCTCTCACTCAAGGGTGCTCTGCAGAGCACTGTCTCTCACTCAAGGGTGCTCTGCAGAGCACTGTCTCCTGACCAAGCCTGCACTGATTCCTGATAGGCCACTCAAGAGTCATCTAACCTCAATTTTTGACCAAAATTCAATGCAAAAGAGCTGAAATACAATCAATGAACACAAGTAGGGTCTACAAGAATGTCCTAGGAGGTGGATAAGCTACTAGGAAAGAGGATCTTCCCCATCGGAGTCGCCAATTTGTTTTGGAGAATTTGGTATCTACGAATAAATATTAATTCCCTAGATAAGTAGCCGTATCTAGAACAATAGTTTAAAGTATTTTAGTCTTTCCTTTTAAGCAATAGATAAGATGAGAAGATGAGAAGACCTACTTGTAGTTCTGCTTACCTCTCGTCTACTTTGTGTCTGATTCAAAGTCATTCCTCCAGCTTGGATCCCATCCACATCACACCGAAAGCATGAAAAAATTGTAGCATTACAATACTTACTTCAAAGTGAAATCTCATAGCAACATTATCTCCTTACAATTCAACATAATCCAGCCCCTGATCACTTAGATGAGTGGTCAATTTATAGGAAGATGAAGGAGGTTTCGTCATAAATGGTGGCACTGAATGGCCTTCCATACTTAGAATTAGTTCGATGGAGGAAGGGATGAGAGGATAGGATGCATCTTAACTCATTTCTCATCCATTTTTGAGCTCATAGGAGTTGATAAGTGAGGGAACCTTTTAGATGAATCCAAAAGATAAGAATATTCCCCAAACCCTATGTGAATTTCGCTCATTCTTGCCCAGTGCAGGTGAAAGGAAGCCTAAGTGCTCTGCAAAGTACCCTAGCATGGACTTAACTACTCTACAGTACACCTTTACATGGGCCTACCTGTGCTGGTCCCTCTAGAAGCTATTTCTTGATGTCTTTAAGTAATGAAACTATCTGGGAAGGAGGCATTCAAAGGGGTGACTTGTTTAGGGCACGTAGAAACTAAAATTAGGGTTTGATGAGCCCTAAAAACACTAATCTGGATGATGGGATTGATGTGCCCAAATGGATCTGTAACACTTGTTCAATGCAGTTTGAGTATCCACTAATGACGCCATCGGGTTACCAGTGTAGTACTTAATGTACCACATTAACGCGAAATCTTGTAGAGCACTAAGCAACGGGGATTTATTCATGTGATCATCTGTGATATTCTGTGTTGTCCAAATGAACTTTGCGATGAACCAAAATTGGTCTAGGTCCTCATTTCCCAAGCCCTTGAAGATATGCAACTTCATCGTATTTGACATACTGAACGATGGCGGAGGTGGTGGTGGTGTGGGCGAAGGTGTATGCTGTGAAGGTGGCGGTGGAGGTGGTATGGGTAGATGAGGTATTCATGGAAACCCTTGTCTTATTAACTGGACAACACTCTACAATGAAGCCTGTGTTACTCCTTCATCGTCACTTAGAGGAGGCTAAATCAGCGGGCTATATTCAGGACCTGTTCTCCCTCTATCCCTGAAGAAATTTCCACTTCGCGTAGCTCCAAACATCAAGGTAATGAAAATAATCCTCTTTTCACACAAGAGAGTTTTAATCCAAGTATTCAAAGAACTTAAATACTTACCTCGTGGTCCCTTGAAGAAGTGTCGCTCTGCTTCACTATAGCTGACTGAGGTATCGACCGCGAATTCTATTAGAAATCCTCCTATGACTTGGTCAAGCTAGTGATCGATGATGCATGCGATTTTATCTTCATAATATTCCAGTCTCCACACTAGCTCTGGGGTCCACACTATTGGACCATCAAGCCTCCACCTTCCTTGGCCCCAGGTTTAGAATTAATTTTGCCAAACAAATCCCCACACTACTGGCCCTTTCGGCATCAAGTCGAGGAGCGTGGACTGAAGTCTCATCGGAAGAGTATGGGGGGATGTTGGAACCAAGTTTCCGCACCCAGAGATGAGCATGATGTCATTTATGCCGTAAATCTTCCTTCACGTAGATCGATAAGCCTTTAGGGATTATCGATATAGCTCACCTTAATCAACTTCTATACCTCTGCGAACAATTACAATTGTCTTTTGCGGACCCTGATTGGGCAAATCAAATACTTACGTGCATCAAAGATGACTTATAACCCAATACTTACTCCAATCGACTTAAGTGTTCACTAACTTCAACATATAACACGATATCCTTCACGTAAAAAGTTAACGGTAGTTGCATTTAGGTATTAATATAAATCATGTAAAGTCACGCATCAATTCATCATTATTTCATAAACCCATTATAACATAAGGAACACTCATATAACATAATTAAATAGATAACATAAGTATTTATGCAACAATCTTCTTTATTGATAATCAGTTCAATCTTACAGACTCGAGACTTCCCTGCACACTCAGCTGTAGGGGTCCGCGCACTTAGCTGTGGACTCTATTCTAGGCCTCTGCACACACCACTGGAGAGCCTTCCTTCTATTCTAAGGATTCCTCTCTCTTACTCTTACTGACCCATTACATTCATCTTCACCATGCGTACTTGCGTTAGACATCATAAGACACACCTATTTATACAATCACATTGTCCGTGGACCATGGGTAGATCTTCAAAACTGACTCAACTTACATAAAATAAGGGTAAAACCCTTTATGACACTTGAGCTATCTACGCGCTCCGCGACCACAACTTGCGAAGACTTTACATTTTATACAACAAAACTTGGGCTTTTGCCCCAAAATTGACCCTAGGGGACCCCATCGCAACAACTCAATAGTGAAAACGAGTGATATTTGGGCCCCTTAGCCCTATCTATTGCCATTTTTGCCATATTTTGGGGTCTATTACATACGCTTGGGATATCCATTGAAAAAATTGGAAGATATGCAAGGATCAATACCACACCATCTTCAACATGGAACTCTCCGTTCTGGTAAATGCAAAAAACTAATTTTGGGCCTGTAGTACTCTCAACAACTTGTGTCAAGTACTCCTCCATTTCTTTAATTCATATCATTCATTATATGTATGTATTGAACAATGCTTTCAATTGGGGTATTGGTTATGTCCATTGCAGGAACATCGCACATAATCTAGTTCGGCCAACACCTTGATAAGCAAACAACAAAGCATATATCATTTTCCACTTAGAAATATAGTCTTCCTCCTAAACCTTTGCATATCTTGACATCATTTCTCCAAAAGGAAACATAAGGTCCTTCATCTCAACCATGTTTATCACCATATCACCTTTACATATGATAAACATCTGCATCGGTCGATATGAACCCCCCCTCATGGCTCACTTAATCTTTGTAGGCCCTTCTTAACAGGATCCATGGCCACTTACCCCAGCCCAAGTACCATCCTACTTACATTATTTGAAGTAGAACCTCATTATGCTACACTCATTGCACATGAACACCATTTCCCGGGCCATCTCTGCTGCTTTACGGTGGATCTCGATGGATGCACCTCCATGTCCTACATTTTGGATATCATTCACCCGTATTGCATAGCCCATATGTGTCACTTCATCCGCCTTAGGAACACAACACGAAGACCAACCAATGGGACCCCATTCCTCAACAAAAAAATGCCACACATCCATACAAGTTATTGTCATTATGGGGCACCCGTCTCTGTGGTTGTACATCCAAACCACCCTCATATTCTTTTGGAAAGTGTACAAAGATTTGTTGAGAATAACAACAAGAAATGCTAAAAATAGCATTCAGAATATTCCAATTTTGATTCTTCCTTGAATTAGAATTGTGAATTAAAATTTGAATTTAGTCTCACTAGTTGCTTGGAAAATAATTAGTTAATTCATCTTGAGTTAATTAGTTGGAGAAATTCAAGCTAGAAGTCTTTGTGAATTCTTGCAATAGTTATCCCTTAAATTAAGGAGATTATCCCTTAATTAAGGAGATAAGGAAGAATTGTATTTCAGTTGTAATTAGTTAGGTCAGTTAACTGAGTTAAGTCTAGTTAAATTAGTTCCAAACAATTTGAGGAACTAATTATGAGTTTAGTCAGTTAATGCATGCATGCATGCAACTAGTGTACTCCAGATAACTAAGGATTCTCTCATAAATAACCCATGCATGTCAGTTTAGACAAAGACCTAGTTGAGATTAAAGACAAGGACATTGTACTATCAGTTGGAGGAATTTTCCTATAAAGGAAACTCATCCATGTAGAAGGAATAAGGTTCCTTGAGGATTGCATAGTTTTATAGGGTGTGAGATCAGTGTTACACTTAGCAATAGTAGGATTACCCAGGAGAAACAACACAAGGAAATAGGAGGCTTGGGGGGTAGAGGAGAAGGTTTCTGAGAAGCCTTGTTTTCCTGTGAGCATCCAGGAGGATTGTACTGAGAGCTGGCTAGCTGTGAGAGCTAAAGATTTGAATTATTCTGATGTATATCCACCTTGTATGATAATACAAATAACGAGGTTTTTAGTTGAGGCTTTCCCCAGAGTATTCTTCTATGTTTTGTTGGCATTATGATACATATGTTGTACTTGATGGCAACCCACTCATCTCAGATGATAAATTATAGTGCAGCAAAGTTCACAGAATTTTATGCAGAGAAAGGTTTATTTCATGTGGAGAAAAGTTTACGGAATTTTATGCAGAGAAAAGTTTATAAAAGTTTATTTCATGTGGAGAAAAGTTCACGGAATTTTATG